>CAMOHE010033617.1:0-27706 GCA_946598075.1 Artocarpus hirsutus | reverse complement strand
GACAACTATAATTTTCAGCCATGTTTGAAGCCGTTTTGGAGTCAATTTAAGCTTGATTCTAAACCCAAACTTTGGTGTTTTTCAAAGGAGTTTTGAGGTAGGTTTTCTTTAATTCAAACTTGGTTTTTAGTATGTGTTTTCTCTATCTTTAATGTATAATTTTCATGTTCAAAGTTCATGCAAATTTCTAATTACGTTAATATGCATATTTAAACATGTTTTCATCATTATTTGCAAGAAAGGCTAGAGATATGGTTTGATAATGATTTTAGTATAAAACTCATGAGAATATGTTTATTATGATTATATAATGTATGCTGTATATTTTAGAATGATTTTGAGATTTTGAACAAGGATAATATGCTTTGAGTTAAAGAAAAACTTAATATTTCATAAACCTTGTATTATCTTTATGAGCAGTAGCTCTTTCTTGAAATTCTGATATTAGATAAAAATAAATTTTATAAATTGGTTTACTTATTTTAAAAGTAGACATCTTAAGCTTTCCAACGAGCTATCATGATCCTAAATCGGAGTTATATTTTATTTTCTATGAAATTTTCAATTCTCAGGTTGGAAACTAGAAACCATACTAGTGGCAGTATACCATCCGTCTATCTTAAGTAAACCACCTCTTAACCCATATGCTAATTGTGAATAGTGAACTCAACTTTATTCACCTTCTAATCCCTGAATGTCTTGCAATCTTTCCAAAACCACCCTAAGTAATTCATGAATCTTATTAGAGACTGAAATATATAGATTTACACTTAATTCATTTATGGATGGGGTTACATGTTGTGCTTTAGATTTAATTATCCTTATGCATGCCTTAGGATCAAGGGTATGTGGAGCTTACGTTAATTAATTTCAGAGATTAAAAGATTGTTGAGAAGCTTGGAAGGTAGGGATTCTATTACTCATCTTTTGTGAGGTTTTTATGGAATTTAAATTGATTGTTTTACCACAAGATATATGTACATATATTGAACTGCTATTATATGAGAATTACATATGAAACTATGACATGAACTCGCCCTATATTGATTAGCGAGGAACATAATGAATTAACATATGTTGTCAGAAGTTGGAAAGCATGGTTAGGGAAATTGATTCTATAAATAATGATGGAACATTGAGAAATGGTGAGACGTGAAGAGGGCGGCGGTTACGTCATTTGGGCACAATTACCCTAAAACGTAAAATAGGGGGAAGGTGATGACGCTTCCTTGGGTCGAAAGTCCCAAAACACACTATATAGGAATCAACTTAATGAGGACTCGGGGCTTGATGTTCCCTCACCGAAATACCCTCGGAATGTTTGGAGGGTGGCCAAGCGCACCCATTTGGGTTTCGATAAGTGGAGTGTTACTTGATGTAATGTGGATACCTAGGAATAATGATGATTTGTAATATTTGTATATATGTATAAGCGTGAAACTTGGTAATGGTTAACTATGGTATCCACGAGTTATGATCATAATAAACCTCATAATCTCGTATATGAAGTAAATTAACTAACCATGTAGTTTTAATGTGATAATGACTAAAACCTTAAGGTGAGTAATGATTTTTCCTATTGGGCATGTCGATGCTCATCCCTATCATATTTACATCTCTCAGGTGGAACTCAGTGCAACTTATCTAACGAGGAATAGGCAACAACACTGTTGGTTTCGTGTTGGAAGATCTTTGTTTAATTGTAACTCGTCTAGATTATGTAAGATTCGTATTTCTTTTGTGATGGCTGTGTTAAGTTATTTGGGAATTGTATTATGGTGATGATGACTGTTTTTTAAATATTGGGTGCTACACTAAAAACTGTGGTTTGCGTATTAAATGTTTATTTTTATCTTTATTTTTGTTTAAAGACCCATGGGCATTATTTAATGGATTTAAATAATATTGAATCTAAGATTATTTTTATTTATTCAATACTGCTAACCCCCACATAGGGGTGTTACAGAATCGTACATAACTAGAGGAATGGATTACCAAGGCATATATTGTCAATAAAACTTTGGCTTTTTGTTCGATATACCTAAGTGACAATGAGGCAAGATTTAGTAGATTTGAGAGAAATTGGACTTCTTCTCACTCAAAAGAAATATCTTTATCATCTATTGTGAAAACAAAAATGTTAAAATCAAAGGCTTGCTCTACTCCAATGTGTCAAAATAAGAAGAATTTCTTCACCGATAGTCATTTATTTGATGAAACATCTATTTACAGAAGTACAATTGGTGCACTGTAGTATCTTACTCTCCCAGACCCGACATAGCCTTTGCAGTAAACAAATTTAATCAGTTTCTACAAGCTCCAATGGTAGAGCATTGGTATGCCTGTAAACGAATTCTAAGATACTTGAAAGGATCTCTTTTTTGTTGTTGTTCACTTTAGACATGCCTCTCGAATGGTTATGGATTATTTCTCAGATGCTGATGGGGCCAGCTTTCTTGATGACAAAAGATCTACTAGTTGTTTTTGTGTGTATCTGAGGGAAATCCGATTACATGGAGTTCTAGAAAATGAAAAGTTGTAGTTCAATCAAGTACTGAAGCAGAGTACCAAGCTCTAGCTTCTGTTGCAACAGACATTGTTAGTCATTGTCTCATGAACTAGGAATCAAGCTTGAACAAAGGCTTGTCTTGTGGTGTGAGAATAAAGGAGCTGCCTCTTAGACTTCAAATCCAGTATTTCATTCTCCAACAATAAACATTGGAATATATGTGCATTTTGGCAGAGAGAAAGTTGTGTATGTCTAAAGAAATTGAAGTGTGCTTTGGTCTTTAAGAAGGACAAGTTGCAGACATCTTTACAAAGATGCTAAGCATTTCTAAATTTGAATATCTTAAGGAAAAGCTTATCTTTGCTAAATCTCAATTAAGCTTAAGAGAGGGTGTAAGATAGTTTAGTCAGCTCATTGGTTATTAATTTGTTACAGCATGCTTGGAGGCTGTTACTAAGTCGGTTATCTGGTCTTGTAGTAAACAGATTAGTGTGCCTTTGTATTTATACTCGGTATGAAAAGTTAATGAAGTTAGTTGAGCATTTTACCAGATCTACTCTCTATATAACTCTCTCTCTCTCTCTATGTCTCTGAGAAAGGTTAGTGGCGGTTTATCACTGATTAATTTAGTGATTTATTAATGATTAACTAATATTACTTAGTGCTAAGAAATTTTACTCAATAATTTGCCCCTTTTTGGATTATGAATCACTAACAGATCAATGATAAGCCAATTAATCAGTGTTAAAACTATTGTTAGTTAGTGATTTATGTACTCCTATGAAAGAAGGTCATTTTCTTAACTTTAAAAATAAAATCAGTCATTGTCCTAATTTTTAAAAAATATGGTTATTTATTTAAAAAGTAGCCATAAATGAATAATTTGTCTTTTTTTTTTTCTTAATATAAACTTGTATCTTACATGGATGGTATTTAATTTCGTACTCCACAGCAAAATCCTGCGAACAAACATGAGGCACAGTTGTGAAAGTAGCAACAACCAGAGATTAATCAACCGGCAAATTCTTTTTCTTTCTCTCTTTTTTCCATTTTTTTATTTTTTTTATTTTTATTTTGAGTGTACAACTGTAAACGAATTCTCAGCTGCGTAGCGTGATGGAGAGGAAAACAACGTGAATGGACATTGGAGGTGTCATAATTACACAACAAAGACAACGCTTGTGCCTTTGTCTTTGTCTTGTGAATGACACACCCAACATTCACCACATAAAGATATTCACGTCGTCAACACTCGACATTAATAATCCATGTAAACCGTCACAATCCAAGTCTTTAAAATTGTGGGCCATCTTTTTTTTTTTTTCCTTTCTTTCTTAACAATTTTTATGGCTGTGGTGAATTTTTATGTAGGAAAGGGAGGAAGGTGTTGGAGTTTGGTGGCAGTTAGGAAAAGGATCAGGTCGGCTTTTACTATGGCTCTGTGATTAAACCGCATTATTATTGTCGCCCACCATAAAGTCCACCTTGTTTCATTGCTCTATTTTTTGTTGCAATTATTTATTTATTTTTATTTCTATGTCCAACAAAACCCATCATTCAATTTTCTTTTAAAAACTTGACTCTCTTTCTTTTTAGTTTTTAGAGGGCGAGGGGGGGGAAGTTTAGAGATCTGGTGAAATTTTGGACTAACTGGGAAGGACCCACTTTCAGGTTTGTCCATTTTCAACTGTTGCGTACATTATCAATATGTTCTTCTAATATACTAACTATATATATATATATATATATATATATGTAAGAATTATCTAGTTTATCAAATACTATTAGTATATAATTCATGGGATTTTGGTCCATCGCCACCTACTTCTATCTGTTTTTTTTCTCACTTTCCAAAGATTGTGGGTTCCTTCTTTCACAAATTCACAGATTTTGACGAGTGGTTGTCTCAAACTCAATTATTTTTTCTTTTAATGGTGTTCCTCACCTTCTAAATCCATATCATAAAATTGTTACTCGGAATTTATTCCTTCTTTCCTCCCTCACATCTTTTCAATCTTTAACTTGTCCTTGTTCTTTGGTTCTCTTAGTTTGTGGGAATTCTCTGTATGTGGATACCATTAGCATTTTTAGAGGCACCTCCCACATTTTTTTTTGTGCGGCACATTAACTGCCTAGCAACCAACAAATTGTCGGTTGTGTTTGCAGAGTTTCCTTCGTTTTAAAAACTGTAAAAAATAATAAAAAAGAAAAACCAAAAAACAAAAAACAAAACAAAGGTAGGTCCACTTTGTTGGCCTGTCCATTTTGCCAAACTAGCACACTCTTACCCTCAACTGGTGGATCTTTTTCTCCTCTATCAATTAAAGAAGAATTTGCTCTGCAGGGTCTAACATACATACATACATACATACATACATACATATATATATATATATATGAACACACACATGTAGCATCTTTTTCTCAAGATATATAATATATGGGCGCAATCAGTTGCTTCATCTGCGCATAGCTCTCCTTTCTTATGTCCTTGTTTTCCTTTTGATGTCAAGCACAAAACTTGAAATCCCATTATCGCCTATGCTTTACTTTTTCATATCTTGTGTCCCCTTGATCCTCCTCTCTGAGGCCTTCACTCACAAGGCACTCCAGTTATGTGGGGGTGTTCTAAAACTGTTTTCAATCTGGCTCTGTGGGGAGTTCTCCAGATTTCTTTTCTCGTCCTGGTTCGGCTTTGTCAAGGATAGGACTATTATGATGACGAACCTTTCATTGAAAAAGATGACCTTTTGTTCAAGACTAGTGGACAAAGTTGAGGAGAAAGAGAGGATGATTTCCCTTTTAGATTTGCCTGAATTGACCCTGGAATGCATTTTCGAGCGGCTTTCCCCGGGGGGTTTGTGCAGCATGGCCGGTGTTTGTTCTTCTTTGAGGGAAAGGTGTACTAGTGATCATTTGTGGGAGAGGCATTTGAAGCAGAAATGGGGTAAAGTGATTAGTGATAGAGCTTACCGAGAATGGCAATGTCATGTGGCCTCTAGGAATGGACCGAATCTCGCTGATCAAAATAAGAAAAAGGGCTTGTTTGAGTCTTTTCTCAATGCACACCCTTTCTCGTGGATTAGGCCAAAAATAGAAAAGAGTAGAAAGGTGACGACTAATTTGCCAGTTGATTCAGTCATGGCTTGGTATCTTTCTCTTGAGGGTGGCAAGTTCTGGTTCCCGGCTCAAGTCTACAACCGCGAGGTAAATTTTCCAAATTTTAAACAAGTAAAATTCTGCTAAGATTTCTTGTACCCACTTTACATTTTCAAATGTGCATTTTATTTTATTTTTTGTAATTTGTTTCTTTCTGTTGGTGAATGATTCATTGGAAGTTTATATTGTTTTTGATGCAGAATGGTCACATAGGATTTATGCTGTCATGTTATGATGCTCAGCTTAGCTATGATTCGCGAACTGACACCTTTCAGGCAAGGTAACAGGCATCCTTCAGTCCTCACATCTCATGAGCTTTCACTGATCCACGCTTGTTTTGTGTGGTCTAAGCAGAGAACTATATTGTAGAATTACTTTTTAGTTCTTTAGCTTGTAGTCTCTAAAGATCTGATTGACTACTTTTTTAGTTGTTTTCATTATTTCTCATAATGGAGTTAAGATGATTCATTGGTAAGGTTCATCTGTTGAGAAAGACCTTTTCTTTTAAATCGGATTATATTTGGTATTACAGGTATTCCTCTTATGGACGGAGGACAACAGAGGAAAATATAGTGTGGGATAGGCTAAGAGCGGCGCCAACCAACACTCCTCCATTCACGCTTCACGCATCTGACTGCTTACATGACTTGAAACCTGGGGACCATATCGAGATCCAGTGGAGAAGAAACAAAGAATTCCCTTATGGTTTGGTTTCTGAAACCAGCAACTTTCTATTTCAATCTCTGATTTAAATGCCATTGGGACTCATTGTCATGGAAATCGTGTTGTAGGTTGGTGGTATGGTCTTGTTGGTCACTTGGAGGCATGTGATGGAAATGAGAATCGCTGCCGTTGTCATTGCAGCGGTAAGATAACCATTTCTGGATTTTTGTAGCTCTCTATACTTCTTTCTCTTCTCAGTTGTCAAGACTAGGACTAAAATCCAAACATCAATACAAGGACATCATAATATAAATTTAAATTTGTCAATATTAGGACTTAGGCCCCCTTTCTGAATTTTCAAGACTTCATGAAGGGCATTGCCAAGAAAAGTTTGGACACTTGAAAAGAAAAAAAATATTAATAATGGTAATTGAACTAAAAATATAGCCAGAGAACATGATTAGCTTCTCCATGTGGATATCCTATTCTATGTTTTGATTTACAGAATGCTATGGCCCGACAAAAACTATAGATTCCATCTGGTCTGAAATAACTTGCTTTGTTGCATTTTTCCTCTCTCAACTCTTATCCTGTAAAATTAAGATATGATTTTTTTTATTTTTATTTTTATTTTTTTTCTTTTACGCATGTGCATCAGTGAATGTGTGATGGATTTCCGTTCGACTCTTATACATGTTTTGTTTTGGTGTCCTAAGTTTTTTCCACCCTTCCTTTTTAAAAATTGTTCCATTTAATTTTATCTCTGAACATTCCTATTCTTCCGTGTATGTTTGTTACTCATGCTGTGTTTTCTCCTATCATTATTACATTAGTTGAGCATCTCACAAATCGGTCTTGCTACTAACAGATACAGTAGTACTGGATTTCAGCCATTATACTCCCGGCTCACGATGGAGAAGGACAATGATAAATAGGAAGGACCACCGCGAGGAAGGGAATGAAGCAGACGGATTCTACGGCGGAATTAGAAAGCTTTACAACGAGGAGGAGATTGCAAGGTGGAGGCGCTTTTGGCCTAATCAAGTCTTGGAACAGTAAAGGCTGGCGAAGTTCCGCACATGATTGCTGTGGAAAAAAGCAGCCACCAGTTTTTGGTCTTTTAGCAGCCAATGAAAAGTTTGTAGTAATAGGTAACCTACTCTAAGAGAATGAGACATTCCCATTCTCACTATTACAAGGTAGAGAAATATGTAGGATGTGCATAGTGTATTAATTACAATGATATGAAATTTTCTGATCGTACATTTTATCAGCAGTCCACAGCCTAGATTGGGTTTTATTTTATTTTATTTATTTTTGCCTGCATTGGAAATCTTTCTTACGATACTCATTTCAAGTGACTGGCTAAACAACTCAGGTCATGTTGTGAATTGTGATCAACATCGTGAAAGAAAGATATGACCTCAAAACGGAGATCGTTTAATAAAATTTTTCTGTAGTTTCACACCATTGAGGTTTTCTTTCGTTTCGTTTTATTGGAATTCAGTTTTTCATTTATTCAGCTTTTTATTACAATTTCTCAAACTTTTTTTTTAGTTCATTAACCGCATGTCGCTTGACTAAATATGATTGTTCTATTTTTGCCTGGTTCGTTTTGAACCTTTTTCCCCATTCAGGGACAGATGTCTTCAAAATAATTAGGAATGTTCACAAAATTTGTCAAATAGTCCAAACTATCCAGTCTAATCTAAATCAAATTGAATTGGTGGTTTCCTTTTATTTTTATGTAGCTTGTGGTTTTTTATATAAATAATTTTGAGTGAATTGTGTTGAAAAAAATTATTTGATGACACATTAGAATTTTAAAAATTTTATATAATTTTTCAGAATCTAACTTAGGGTGCTATAAATTATAAATAGAATTATAAACAAACGCATCAGTTGAAGAGCAGAAACAACATTTCAAATTGATCAAAGGAAATCTCTACGTTTAGATTTTCAATGCTATAACTCTTCTTTCAAGTTGTTATGTGTGGGCACAATTTACTAAATTTCTATTATCTTTCTTCTCCTTCCAACCAGTATCTAAGGAACTAGGATCACTAAAGGAAGTGATCTAAGCTCTACTCTTTGACATATGTACTATAGTAGTTCGAGAATGAATGAGGATCCAAGGACTCTATTTATAGAATAGATTAGAGGAGTCAGAAGTGTATTAGGATTATAAGAAAATTTTCTCTCATCCTACAATTGTACACACCACATTCACTAGGGATCCACCCAGTGTTACATGCCATCTTAAATAGAGGGAGATTCAAAATCCCAGCCAATCACAATATAGGGATCCACAATTATCTATGTGATCAAGATAAATCAAACTAAAATAATTCCATTTAAATTAGAGTTCTATTATTCAAATTTTTTTTAATTTAAATAATTATAAATAATTATTCTTTATTCAAATACAAATAAAATTAAATGGAATTATTTGAATAAATATTTATAAATAAAAAATATTTATTCAAAATCTCAATAATTTATTTGAATAAATATTTTTTTTTCAAAATTAATTAAACAATTAATTATCTAGAAAAAATTGATGGCCATGCCAACAATACAGTTGGGCCATAGGCATGTACCCTAACAGGTCTTGCAACCTGTACAGTGTATCCTCATATACTACTTGTGGTAAACCACATCTACATAACTTGTCAATTGATTAGTAAGCTATCATCGAAAACCTGATAGATATATATTTATCAAGCTTTAGTAATAATATATTAATTAATGTCTGATTAATTATCGATTGATGCGGGAGCGCCAAGGCATTATTGGATTGCACTACCAAGTTTACTGGTCGCTTTCCGTTTCTTGGTTATGTTTGGAAAATTTGTTTTGTCCTTTGGGTTGTATGCTACAAGTCGTTGACTTGTGAGCTTCTAGTCAATAATTATGTGTTTTAATGTGTCGTTTTGGTAAGAAGTTGTTTGGTTTAGTTGTCGTTTCTTTGTAGTTCTTTTGCTATTTGTCGCTTGGTTTCATCCATTAATGGGGCTGATTGTAAACAAGGGCAGACCAGAATATTGTATTCCCTTTGAAAGGATTGTGGAGGTGCGTCTCTTTCTTTACCCTTTCGACCATGGATTTGGTCTTTTTGTCGTGCCCCAAAGTATGGGTAGTGACATAGTAGATTAATTAGGTTAATTAAACTAAAATTTTTTATTAAAATCACTAATTAAATGTTTTGGGTTATTTTGAAAAACATGATGGTTTAAAAACTTTTTAAAACAATTATCGTTATTTTGAAACAGTTAATCATAAGTTAAAATAGCAAGGATAGAAAAACATACACCGGGCCTCCACCGGACCCATATTAGTGTACACACATGGTATCAACAATAAAGTATTGCAATCACAGTCCAATATGAGAGATAAAATTTAAATAATACATGCCTTGATTAAAATGAAGAAGTGACCAAAATAGACTTCTTATAACTTACGTGTTTGTCCTGTCGCCTCCCAATCGATTCTAAGCTACAATCCACCTAGGGGGAAAAGTTTTTAAAACAAATAAAGAAAATGTGAGCAGAAGGCTCAGTAGGACTAGGTTTAGAAAATATTAATTCTAAACTTAAAGTTTCATATTTGAAAATAGATTATAAAAATTTGAAAAGGAGATTAAAACATATTAATTTCATCTTTACCTTTTAGAATTACTATTTTTTCTTTATTAAATAGCTCTTTGGCAAAGCCAAACCATCACCACCGTAGTGGCCTAGTTGGGTTTCGAGACCTACCTCCAAGGTTGCACTCCCCATGACCCAATCTCTGTATATGGCATCATGCCCTAGTATATCATTCCGAGCGATGTGTCCCACTCATTCGGTTCTCCAAGTCATTACTCAAGTCTCAATTATCGAGTTTCATTATTTACATTTATTGTTCAATTCATTGTTCATCATGATCTCTCATCATTCATCAATTACTGAAAATAATTGGATAATATATTAAAATCATACCTTGAAAACATTTCAAGAAAATATGTTGTGGCCAAAACATATTCAAAATCATGGCTACCAAGGTCAAAAGTCCTACCTCGATATCTTACATCGTGACTTAGCACCGTAGTCCCAACCCTTTAAACGTTAGCTCCACAGAACCACGAAGGACCTTAAATGTAAATTAAGTTCATCAATATCTAGCTTAAGCTATCTCATGGTGTCCTAGTGTGCTATTTATGTCAGTAAAATCATACTATAAAGTTTAAATTTCTCAATATGAGTTTAAAACAGTGAAAATGGTCAAAAAACAGCCATTTTTCCTACGGCTAGTCGGCCTGCTGAATTCCCTGGTCAGGCCTATCGAACTACACAGTTCGGCCTATCAAACTTTCTCAGGTTCGGCCTACTAATAATAAGAATCTAGCATGCCAAACTCATGAGTTCGGCCTGCCGATGTTCAAGATCGGCCTACTGAATTGGAAAAATCTAGGGACCCTAGACTTTGAGTCTCGACCTCCCCGTGATCAAAATCTCAATCTAAACTTGTTTTCTTAATTCTCAAGCATGGTCAATGTTCATAAATGATAGAAAAACATATTAGAACACTTTTAAACACATTTAAACAAGATTTATATAGAAAATTTCAAAGAAATCTAAAAATTGGGAAAAATAGGGAAAAAGGGAAAAACTTGATTCAATTCAATTTTCATCAAATCAAACCTAGATTCTAGATAATTTGAGTTCCACCAACTTAGATTCAAGGTTTCCTAAGCTAAATCAAACTCAAATTTCCACATTCAAAGAAAAATCAAAGTTTAAGACAAAATTTGAAATTATTTTGAAAAAAAGTTAAACTAACCTTGAATCTAAGCTTGAAATCAAGTTTGTGAAAGCTTAATCACGTTCCTAGGCCTCCAATTTAGCTAAGAATCGAAGCTTGAGCTTCAAAATTTTGAATCAAAGAGAGACAAAAAGAGAGTGAAACGTACACAGAGAGAGAGCTAAAAGAGTGAGAGGGAGAGTGAGTAAAGAAGAGGACGGGGATAAAAGAATATATAGAGAAAAATATGGTTTTTGTGGAGTAAAAAGTATGTTCCAACACATGATTTTCCAAAAGGAACACATCCGACACTTAACAAATTGTTTTGTTTAAAAATCCAAGATGACAAATGAAAATAATTAAAAGAAACGTTAATTTGAAAATGTCACAAAATAGTTATATTATGTTCAAGTTACGTCATGGCACACTAATTCACCATTTCAGTTACTAATCTTGCTTAATTAAATTCTGGGTGTTATAGCTCTCCACCCCTAAAAGAAATTTCATCCTCGAAATTTAGAAACCAACTTAAAAACAAAATCAATGCGGATACAACTCCTGCTTAGGCAAATCTAATTCCCAAGTTGCCTCATCAAACCTATGGTGCCACCACACCACATTGACTAACGAAATTCCACAGTGTCTTAAACCTATAACTTTTCGATTGATAATCTAATCCCGTACCTCCTCATAGATCGTGTTTTCCTAAATCTGCACATCATGAATCGAGACAATCTTGCTTGGTTCAAGCGAACATTCTTGAAGCATTGACAAATAGAATACGACATGAACATGAGAGAGTTTAGGAGGAAGATCGAGGCGATAAGCGATCACTCCAACATGTCAAGAAATCTTGAATGATTCGTCATACCTTGGTGCAAGTTCTCCACTCACACCGAAACACAAAACTCACTTACATGGCAAACCTTTAAGAAAATAGAATCCCTTACCTTGAGTTCTAGAGGTCAACGCCTCCTTCGCTTAACTCTTCCGCCTATTTTGAGTAGCTCTCAATCAATCACGAATCGCGGTAACCTTTTCATTGTTCTCGGGGATCTTTTTAGGTCCAATAATGATCTTGTCTTCTGATCCTGCCCAAATCACTGGTGATCAACATGGCCGTCCATATGGTGGTTCGAACGGTGCTACCCCAATGTTCTCCTTATATCCATCCTGTATGCAAACTCTGCCAAGGTCTAAGACACACGCACATGATGTATCCTTGAGGTTCTAAATAACTTGCTTAGGCTACCCATTGGTCAGAGGATGAAAAGCCATGCTAAAATCTAAGTCTGTGCCTAAAGCTTCCTGAAAACTCCTCTAATGATTAGCATTAAGTCGAATATGTCTACCAGAGATGATGGACAAGAAAACTCCATGCAAGCACACTATATTCTCTAGATATGGCTCTCCAAGAACTCACCTTGAGCACATCGACATGAAGGGAATAAATTACACCTATTTTATCTGCCTATCAATGATGACCCAAATCACATCATACCTATGCTCTGTCCTCGGCAATTCAGTGAGGGAATCCACTATGACATGCTCCTGTGTTGATGCTGACTAGTGGGCTTTTGATGCTCGACTGTTACCTGGAGACCAATCATACACTTGGCTATGTACACTTGAACATCTTTCTTCATGCCTCTCCACTAATACTACCTCTGCAAAACGCGATATATCTTTGTGCTTCCTAGATGAATAGCTAACTGAGATTTGTAGGCTTCATCCATCAAGGCCTTTGTCACTCCTTCGATCGCAGGCATTGCCAAATATCCCCTGAGATTACAACGACCCATCTAAAGAAATCCTCAAGTCTTCTAACTGCTCCCTGTTCTATATTTGTGTCCACATTCCCTGAAGATGCTAGTCTCGCCACTGATTTTACTTTATCATCTGAACAAGCTCTAAGGTCGAATCCTTAAGATAAGCCAATGCTTGATCAAAGTCCTTACGGTACTGCAGCCCATATTTGCTCACGATGGCGTCTCTCCTAATCCTTTGGTGCTTAATATGCATGGATCCTTCGAAGACTTCCTAATGAGCGCATCGGCAATTATGTTGGCCCTACCTAGGTATTACTACAACATGAAATCATGGTCTTCCATATTCCATCTATCCCCGTTGCCTCAAATTCAAATCACTCTGAGTGAACGAATACCTTAAGCTCTTGTGATCCAAGATAACCTAAAGTGTTGCTCGATCCAAGTAGCGTCTTCAGATCCCTAAGGCGTAAATTACTGTGGCAAACTCTAAATCGTACATGGGGCAGTCCTGCTCATGAGTTCTTGACCATCGCAATCCATAAGTCACAACTCGTCCACACCGCATCAACATAAATCCGAGTCCTCATCCTGATGCATCAGTGTAGACCTCATAAAGCTCGTCAATACTTGGTATAATTAATACAGAAGCGGTAGTCAACTGATACTCCAACTTTTGGGAAGTGCATCTAGATTCCTTATCCTATTTAAACCTGACACTTTTCCTGATCATCTATGTCAATAGAGCCGTTATCTTTGAGAAATCCTTCATGAACTTTTTGTAGTACCCGAAAAGTTCTAAAAAGCTATGAAGCTCGACCGTGATCTTCAGTCATTCCCACTGTACTATAGCCTCCATCTTGGACGAATCTACTATGATACCCAGCTTGGAGATGATATGCCCTAGAAGTTTAGCCTCCTTGGCATGTAGTTGGTGCTATCTAGATCACAAATCCACCCTTGGGAAATATTAGGGACCTCCTGACCAACCAAACAATCCATCGATCCTAAGCAGTGAGTACTTCTTCTTCATGGTGACCCGATTCAACTTTCAATAGTCAATGCATAACCTAAGCGCACAATCATGTCTCTTAGCGAATAAAACTCGTGCATTCCACGCTACCCTAAATGTATATTTTATCCATTAGTTCCTAAGGCTGCTCCCTTAATTCCCTCATTTTTGTTGGTGCCAATCAATGTAGTGTTATAGAAATCAAAGTGGTCATCGGTTATGACTCGACACCAAACACAATCTTTCGAGGTAATGCTAATCCAGGTAACTCGTTAGGAAGATACCATTAAACTCATCTGCCACTGGTGTTGCTACATTTCTTCTTGTGGCATTAAACTTTCCTTTGAGATCTAAAAAGAAGTGTATATATATATCATGCTAGGTTTCCTCGTACACCTAGACAAATTTTTTAATAAATCGATCACTTATTACTCGATCACTACAACCCTGGTAAACAATCATTGTCCCCCTACCAATTACTAGGGTTACCTCTCTAGTGTGACAATCTATAGTTACATCTTACCTCGACAACCTGTCCATCCCTAAGATCATTTGTAAGTACTCATGGGGAGTAGAGTTAAATTACTTTCTAGAGTCTCATCCTCAATCATTATCTTACAAAATCTACCTATGTAGTTCACACACACCTGCCCCAAGGATGAAATAATAATCAAGGGTCCATTAAACTCCTCCATTTTTGATCCCAAGGCATGCATACATGAACTTGAAATGAGAGAATGAATGGCACTATATCAATCAGAACCTAAACTAAAGACTAAGAAACTAGAACCGTATCGTTGATTGTCACATTGCTAGTCTAAGCATCCGAACTCCCTGAAGTCAAGGTGTGAACTCAAACTGGAGCCTTTCCTTTTTCCTTTGTTAGTGCTGCTACATCTTAGGTTCATCAGCCTATACTGTTGTAGAGAAAACTGATGAAGCTGAAGTTGAGGAAGTTGCTAAGGTGGAGGTAAGGACTAAGGTTGAGGCTGACAACTTGCACTCTCTCTAGTTTAAGATCCTTGTTAAGCATTCCTTATTAGGCGGTTTTTTTAGTGCTTCCTAGCTGTTGGCAAAAATGGCAAAGGTTGCTTCGTCCCTACTAGATGTACTGCTGCTTCCACTGTTAACATTACCATGTTCATTTTTTATCCGAGCTTGGCGATCGTTATCTATCCTATTGCTCTTCTAGGGTCCTCCTGAAGTTCTTACTTGATCTTCATAGTAGAGAGCATAATCCCTTCCTATCAATAAAGTTGACAACTCTAACTCACCAGAATCTCAAAGTCACAAGGTCACCAGTTACCGTCGGATAGATGCTTTGAGCAATTCTTGGAGCTTGATGCATTTTTCATGTCCAGGTGCCATGGCGAATGGAGCAAACTTGACCAACTCATCGAACTTTACCTCATATTCCCTGAACTGTCTTGTCACCTATTCCAACTAGTAGAATTCAGCGATCCTTCAATTCCTACATCCCGGCTGATATCCTTATTATTCTCCAGTCACTTTACTTGCTTCCACCACATGTTAGCACTGCTCGCAAACTTATAAACTACGAGTTCCACTTGATACACAACCAAGTCTAAACGATATTTAGCTACTTGTAGACGCCCCGTTTCCATTAAAAGTTGGGATAGACGCATGCCAAAGCTCCTTAAAATTCTCATGCCGGTGACTTGCCTTCAAATTGCCAGGCCTAGCCCTTGCTGCCATTTACTGAAAATTGACAAATGCAGCCCTATCATACTTCCCTCATTTGTGAGACTTACGTCAGCCACAGCTGGATGGCACTTGGATGCCATTCTCTCAATTTTAAAAACAAAATTGGACTGCAAGAGGCTTTTCACTGTCGTACCTATGTGTACAAAATTCCCAAGGTTCATAATCTATGGCTTTGATACCATTTTGTCATGCCCTGTAGTATGGGAGGTGACGTAGGGGATCAATTAGGTTAATTAAACTAAATTTTTTTATTAAAATCACCAATTAAATGTTTTGGGTTATTTTGAAAAACATGATGATTTAAAAACTTTTTAAAACAATTATTTTGAAATAGTTAATCATAAGATAAAATAGCAAGGATAGAAGAATATAAACCGGGCCCCCACCGGACCCACATTAGTGCACACACATGGTATCAACAAGAAAGTATTACAATCACAGTCCAATATGATAGATAAAATTTAAACAATACATGCCTTGATTAAATGAAGAAGTAACCAAAACAGTCTTCCTACAACTCATGTGTTTGTCCTATCGCCTCCTAATCGATCCTAAGCTGCAATCCACCTAAGAGGAAAGGTTTTTAAAATAGATAAAGAAAATGTGAGTGGAAGGCTCAGTAGGACTAGGTTTAGAAAGCATTAATTCTAAACTTAAAGTATCATATTTGTAAAAAAGATTATAAAAATTCAAAATGGAGATTAAAACATATTAATTTCATCTTCACCTTTTAGAAATACTATTTATTTGGAATATTCTTTATTAAATAGCTCTTTGGCAAAGCCATACCATCACCATTATAGTGGCCTAGCTGGGTTTCGTGACCTGCCCTCAAGGTCGTGCTCCCCACGACCCGATCTCTATAAATGGCAACATGCCCTAGTATATCATTTCAAATGGTGTGTCTCACTTATTCTATTCTCCAAGTCATTATTCAAGTCTCAATTATCGAGTTTCATTATTTACATTCATTATTTAGTTCATTGTTTATCATGATCTTTCATCACTCATTAGTTCTTGAAAATAATTGGATAATATATTGAAATCATACCTTGAAAACATTTCAAGAAAATATGTTGTGGCCAAAACATATTCAAAATCATGGCTACAAGGAAAAATGGTCAAGAGTCCTACCTTGATATCCTGCATCGTGACTTAGCATCGCAGTCCCGACCTGCTATACATTAGGTCCACGGAACCACGAACGACCTTAAATGTAAATTATGTTCATTAATATCTAGCTTAAGATATTCTACACTATTAAGCTATCTCATGGTATCCTAGTGTGTCATTTATATCCCTAAAATCATACTATAAAGTTTAAATTTCTTAATTTAGGTTCAAAATAGTGAAAATGGGTGAAAAGTAGCCATTTTTCCTGTGGCCGGTTGGCTTGCCGAATTCCCTAGCCCGGCCTACCAAATTACACAATTCGGCCAACCGAACTTTTTCAAGCTTGGCCTATTGATAATATGAATCCGAGAGGCCAAACTAACTCATGAGTCTGGTCTGCTGATGTTCAAGATCGGCCTGCTAAACTAGGAAAATCTAGGGACCTGAGACTTCGAGTCTCGACCTTCCCGGGATCAAAATCTCAATCTAAACCTGTTTTCTCGATTCTCATGCATGGGTAATGTTCATAAATGATAGAAAAATATATTAGAACACATTTAAACACATTTAAACAAGATTTATATAGAAAATTTCAAAGAAATCCAAAAACGGGGAAAAATATGGAAAAAGGGAAAAACTTGATTCAATTTAATTTTCATCAAATCAAACCTAGATTCTAAATAATTTGAGTTCCACTAACTTAGATTTAAGGTTTCCTTAGCTAAATCGAACTTATATTTCCACTTCCAAAGAAAAATCAAAGTTTAAGACAAAATTTGAAATTTTTTTGAAAAAAAGTTAAACTAACCTTGAATCCAAGCTTGAAATTGAGTTTGTGGAAGCTCAATCATGATCCTAGGCCTCCAATCCAACTAAGAATCGAAGCTTGAGCTTCAAAATTTTGAATAAAAGAAAGAGAAGCAGAGAGTGAAACACACTAAGAGAGAGCTAAAAGAGTGAGAGGGAGAGTGAGTAAAGAAAAGGAGGGGGAGAGAAGAATAAATAGAGAAAAAGGTGGTTTTTGTGGAGTAAAAACTATGTTCCGCCACATGGTTTTCAAAATGGGACACATTAGACACTTGACAAATTGTTTTGTTTAAAAATCCAAGATGACAAATGAAAATAATTAAAAGTGGTTAAAATAAATAAAAGTAATTTTAATTTGAAAATGTCACACAATAGTTAAATTGTGTTCAAGTTACGTCATGGCACACTAATTCACCATTTTACTTACTAATCTTGCTTAATTAAATTATGGGTGTTACACTTTTGAACCTTCTTGCTGCGTCATTCGTATTATTATTAACTTTGGTGCCACTGCATTATAGACCCAAAGCTGCACTATTAATAACATACCGTATTAAGAGACTTTGTTGAAAAATAGTACGCCGTGGAATTTTTAAAAATTTAAATCAAAGTATTTTCTAAAACATAAGTTTGACATACTAAACACATAAATTAATGATAGATCTTACTAACCTTTTTTGTAAACTGAAAAGTAGCAGGAATTCATATAGAGAAGAACGTTTTAAAAGACCCTCAACCAACTGATATTCTTTGCTATTCTCTATCCACAATTGAAGTGTGGGTGTCGTATAGTTTTTCCCCTAGTGACTCCTTCCAACCACTTGGGAAGACTTGGAGCTAAGGTTCTTGATGTTGAACAATGTCTTGTAGGGAATTTCAGAGTTTCTTGCACTAGAGTACTCACTCTATGCTTCCCAAATGATCTGAATAACTAAGAAAACTCACCCCTATTTATACTGATCGAATTTGGGGGTTAAATTTTATCAGATTAGGCCTCAAAATTCGAGTCTAGATCAACTTTTGATGAAAAACGCGCCAAAAACCAATTTGGAAAATCGGCCTGCTGAACTTACTTCATCAGCTTGTCGAAATTTCCTATCGGCCTGCCGACCATGCCATAATCTAGAATCCTCAATATATCTTATTTTCACCTAGAAATCTTAGATAGAGCCTCAGTTTTAATTTAAATAACCTAATATAAAAGTTATTTGATTAAAATAGTCATATATAAATAATCCCGTCATAAATAAAACATTATCCAAATAAGTCAACATGTTTATCTTGAATTAACTCACAAAATTAATTCAATTGATAAAATAACATGAATTATTAAATCTAATATTATTGAATTTCAGCCAAACTAATAATTCAACATAAGTCACTAATATATAAGAAAAACTCGTCATATCGTTATAAGATTATTATGAGTTAGTAAAGGGGACTCAATAGAGATATATCGGTCAAGCTCCTATAATTATAAAATACAATATCTCAAGTACATATTTTATAATTATCAACTCCAACGCTACTCCACTAAAAGCTTAGAGCTACACTCTCTAACTATATAAAATTACACAGCTCCAATAAGCTAACCATCCATGACATATGATAATGTGTCCTATCCCATAGGATATGCATAATCAGCTTAAAGATTAATTTTGTTTTACCTTCTAAATTATTTTTATTTTATGTTCCATTATCAAGCCATTAGAATACTTGCTATTTGAAGGTAGTATGCTATTTGGTTACACCTATGTATCCAAATAGGTGAGTGCTTCAGCTTTTAATTACAAGATAACGCATATAAGAGAATGTTATTAACTCTATAAAAAGAGATGGATTCCATATTTATGAATAACGAGTCTACATGAATCAAGAGTCATGTCTTGAATGTACTGGTATGCATACCAAAATTAAATTAGAATGTCACCCTTTGGTGCATCAAAAGACATAAGTCAAGAATGTTAGACATGTATGCCCTACGGAGTAAAATGTATTATGTTTCTAGAGACATTTCATCAATAAAGAATTTATTTATTATTCATATATCAAATATTGTCCTCTTTACGTTCATATTTGTTGGATGTATGATAAGCAAACAAAAGTCTGAGACTATCAATCTAAGCCTTTAGAATCAAGCATATGATGGACAAATTATGCGGAAGACATGATTCTAAAGGTGACAGTGTAAATCATAAGATCTACAATCGGGGGAATAAATTTAGGCGTTTTATTCATGCTAAGATTGCTATATTGCCTATATCCCTAACGGGAGATAGTTTGTCTTGATCGGGACATAAAGTGGAATTGATTTGGATTAATAATCTTATATTGGCAAATCAATTCACTTTAGACAATCATATATGTTGTATCTTAATCTTGAAATGACCAATGGGCCTATTGTCGTGACTTATGTCTTTTGGTGTACCAAAGGGTGACATCCTAATTTTATGATGGTACGCACACCGGTACGTTAGAGACATGACTCTTGATAGCATAGACTTGTAATTCAAAGATATGAAATCCATAGCTCCATTGGTGGAGTCAATGATATCCTATTATATGTGTTATCCTATAGTTGAAAGACCGGAGTGCTGAACCATTCGAATGCATAGGTGTGACCAAATGGTATACTATATTTGGATAGTAAGTTTTCCAATAGTGAGATAATGGAATGTAAAATAAAAATAATTGAAAAAGTAAGACAGAATCTATCCTTAAGTCTGTTATGGATATCCTATGGGGATATGACACATCATGATATGTTGTGGACACTTAGCTTATTTGGAGCTTCATAATTTTATATAGTTTGAGAATGCAGCTCTAAGCTTTCAGTAGAGTAGATTAGAGTTGATAATTATAAAATATATATCTACGATATTGTATTTTATAATTATCGGAGTTTGAAGTATGTATGTTCATCAAGTCTCCTCTACTAGCTGATAATAAATCTTGTAACAATATAGCGTGCTTTTCTAATAAATTGGTGACTTATGTTAAATTATTAGATTGGTTGAAATTTAATAGGATCAAATAATTCATGTTAGTTTATTAGTTGAATTAATTTTGTAAATTAATTAAAGATAAACTTGTTGAATTATCGAGAACATTTATTTTCTTAGAGGTTATCTAGATATGGCTACTTTAATCAGATAATTAAAGATAAGCTTGTTGAATTATCGAGAACATTAATTTTCTTAGAGGTTATCTAGATATTGCTGCTTTAATCAGATAACTTCTCTATAGGGTTATTTGAATGAAAACTGAGGCTCTATAAAAAAAATCTAGGTGGGAAATAAAAGATTCTCAGAGATCATATTATGGCAAGTTCGACAGGCCGATCAGTTAGTTCGATCTGCTAAGGAAGTAAGTTTAGTAGGTCGATCCGTTAGTTTGGCTTGCCGATGAAGCAAGTTCGATAGGCTGATCTGTTAGTTCAGCTTACCGATCTAACAATAATTTGATCCCATATTTTAGATGAGATTTTATCAGAAGTTGATCCAGATTTGAATTGTTAAGGCCTTATCTGATAATGACCATCCTAGGGGATGACCTTTATAATAGGGAGTAAGTTTTTAGAGTTATTCAAATTAGTTGAGAAGTTAAGAGTGAGTACTCTTGTGTTAGATACTCTAAAACTTCCTGAGAGCTTTTGTTCACAATCATAAACCTTTGCTCTAGGTCTTCTCAATTGTTTGGAAGAAGAGCCATTGGTAGAAGAGCTGAACAACATGTGCCTACACATACTCTGATTGTGGATAAAGAATAGCAAAGAAGACCAGTTGGTTGAGGCTTTTTTGAAACGTTCTTCTCTTCATAGATTGCAAAAGCTCTTCAGCATTCAATGGTTAGTAAGATCTAGTCAATTTATGTATATAACATGTCAAACTAATGTTTTGAAAAATACTCCAATTCAAAAATTTTAAAATTCGACTGCATACTTATTTTTCCAACAAAAAATACAAGCCCATTAGTCATTTTAAGATGAAGACACAACACATATGATTGTCTAAGGTGAGTTAATTTAAATAAACAGAATTATTAACCAAATCAATTCAAATTTTTGTCTTGATTCAACACAGCATCACTTATGACAATACACCAATGTTTCTACTCATGGAGTCCCACTCTGATGACCAAGACAAGCCATCTCTCATTCAGAATGTAGACAACATAACAAACTTAGCATGAATAAAGTGCCTAACTTTATTCCCTCAATTGTGGATCTTATCATTTAGACCAATACCTTTAAGATTCATGTCTTTCGCATAATCTATATATCATATGCACAATTCTTAAAGGTTTAGATTGATAGTCTTAGACTTTTGTTTGTTTATCATATATTCAACAGAAATAAACATAAAGCAGGCAACATTTGGTATATGAACAATAAATAAAATCTTTATTGATAAAATGTCTTCAAAAACTTAGTACAACATTTTACTCCTTAGGGCACCACGTCCAACAATCTCCTACTTATACTAAGTGAGTAAATGTTATATGTTACGTATCCCTATAGCACCGATAGGCCATAATGTCCTCAGAGGCAATCAAGTACATTTCAATATTTCCATTCACCATGTTATCCTTTATCACATGATACTCCCATGAATATGCTTACTCTTCTTGTGAAATCTTGGTTTTGCATTAGCTATCGTTGTAGTATACACAATATAGCAATACCATGTTATCCATACTAGGAACTACTTCAAGATCCCCAAGGAACTTGCGGAGCCATACTGCTTCTTTTGAAGCATCACTAGCTGCCACATACTTAGCCTCCATCGTTGAATCCAAAGTACAATCTTGCTTGACACTTCTCCACACAATGGCACCTCTACCTAGAGTAAACATAAAGCCAGAAATCGATCTTTTCGAATCCAAACAGGATTGGAAATTCAAATTAGTGTATCATAGAGGTGTTAGATCCTCACTCGAATACACTAGCATATAACCTCTAGTGCTTCTCAAGTACTTGAAAATATGCTTGACCTCAACCTAGTGGCTTGGTCCTAGATCCAACTGAAATTGACTTCTTATCCTGATTGCATAACAAATATCTGGTCGTGTACAAAGCATCGCATACATGACACTACCCACTATTGAATCATACGGCACCTTCTCCATGTATTCTCTTTCTTTATCAGATTTTAGATAGTCTTTCCTAAAAAGAGTAATTCTAGACCTAGAAGGTTGCCCACTTTTCTTGAAATTCTGTATTACATACTTCTCAAGAATTTTATCTATGTATGCAGCTTAGATAAAGCAATTATTTTGTTCTTCCTATCTTGAAAGATTTGGATACCTAGAGTATAATTAACTTCACCCAAGTCGTTCATGTCAAACCACTTGGTCAACTATAATTTAACGGATGACAATGCCCTAACGTCATTACAGATTAGTAGAATTTCATCTACATAGAGTGTTAGAAAAGCCACCTTCCCATCCATATTGTGTTTGTAAACACATGGTTCATTCACATTTTGTTTGAAGTCATAAGTCTTGATCACCTAATTAGATCTTATATTATAAGAATAGGAAGCCTACTTAAGTCCATAAATTAACTTTAGCAACTGACAAACCTTGCTCTCTTGACCTTAGCCTTGAACCCGTTTGGCTACACCATAGATATTGTCTCATCAAGATAGCCATTCAAAAAAGCCATCTTAACATCCATATGCCAAGCTCATAGTCGAGAGCGCTAGCTATGGACAAGAGAATGCAGATAGACTTAAGCATGGCTACAGGAGAAAAGGTTTCCTCGTAATCAATTCCTGCCTTTTGTATGTATCCCTTTGCTACCAGTCTAGCGTTATAGGTTTTGATTTTCCCATTTGCTCCTCTTTTTCTCTTAAAGATCTACTTACACCCTATAGGTTTTACCCCTTCAGGAGGATCTATAAGTTCCTAGACTTAATTAGTCTCCACAGACTTCCATCTTACTGTTCATAGCTTCTGTCTAGAGCTTTGAATCAGCATCTTCCAAAGTCTCTATGTAAGTGTAAGGATCCCTTTCAATTGGTTCAGCAAAATAGGCTTCACCTTTTAACATATACCTCTCAGGTTGATGCTTGATCCTCCCACTACACCAAAGCTCCCTATGTTGTTGTTCAGTTAGTTTTTCTACATTGATTGGATTGGTTTCAACAAGAACCCCTAGAGTGATTAAATTACTTGCTAACTCCTCGAGTACTAGTTTACTACATGGCTTAAAGTTGCTCATGTAACTTTCCTCAAGGAATCTTGCATTTGTTGATACCATGACTTTATTTTCTTTCGGGTTATAGAAATGACCCACTTTTGTCCTTTTTGGATGTCCTACAAACACGTAAACTTCTAAACATGCTTCCAACTTGTTCACTTCCTTGTACAGGACATGAGCCGGACATCCTCATATGCAAATATGGTTTAAGAATGTCTTCCTACCCGTCCACAGCTCATGAGGAGTTTTAGGAACAAATTTTGGATGCATATTGTTCAAAAGATAGCATGCAGTTTGTAGTACATATCCTCAAAAGGATAAAGGTTATGTAGAATAAGTCGTCGTGTACTTAAATATGTTTAACAAAGTCCTATTACTTCTCTTAGCTACGTTATTCTACTATGGAGAGCCCAGCATAATTAAATGGGATAAAATCCTATTTTCTAATAAGTTTCTAAAGAACTTATCAGAGAGGTATTCTCCACCTTGATTGGATCGAAGTACCTTTATGGGTTTACCTAATTGCTTCATTGCTTTAGTCTGAAACTCCCTGAACTTATCAAAAGTTTATCTTTTATGATGCATTAGGTATGCATACTGATATCTTGAGTAATCATTAATAAACGTGACAAAACACTCATACCCTCTACGTGCCTTGATGTTTATGGGACCACAAACATCACTATGTATAAGTTCCAAAACCTCTTCAGCCTTATTGCCCTTAGACTTAAATGGTCTTTGGGTCATTTTACCTTCCAACAAGATCACATTGTGGTATAGATTCCACCTCTAAGTAGCCTTTGAACCTTATTTAGGCCAATATGACCTAATTATAAATGCCAAAAATAAGTCCTATTAGATTGAGAGGTTTTAAGTCATTTAGAGTTATTAGTAACCTTAGTGTTTAGTAATGAGTCCATTTTAGGTATGATAAAATATAGATTGGTTTGTATACATCCATCACAGATAAAAGATTTATTTTACGAATCACCACTTTATTATTAAAATATATTAAATAAGAGTCTTTAATAAACAAGCTATAGATATTAAATTCCTTTTGAGTTTTGGAACATAAAAACAATCTTTCAAAACTAAAATCCTATAATTATAAAAGTAAAGATGGATGCCTCTCACTACTTTAGCCAACACTAAGGATCTATCGTCTATCCATAACGTGAAGTGCTTATGTAGCAGACTTCTTATTTCCTTGAGCCCCTATAGAAAAACACAAACATGATTAGTTGCTCCAAAATCTATGACCTAAGTATCACTTGATTCCTTAACTAAACAAGTTTTAATAACTAGAAGTTTGCACTTACCTTCTCAAGAAAGGAAGTCCTTGTAATTCTTCTTGATGTGCCCAACTCTCCTATAGAAAAAAACACTTGAGATTTTTTAGGTTTTTTTTTTTTATTCTTCTTGGCCTTGCCTTTTGTTGGGGTAGAAGACTTTCTGTTCTTAGCCTTTTGCTTCTTTCCATTCTTTGGATTATGATTGGAACTAGAAGTAGCTACCAAGTTAGCCTCACCACTAACAGGAGTGTCCCTGATGTAATTTTCAAACTCCTACAAGTCAAGGTCACATCCTATCTATTACTCACATTATATGAAGCTCTAAATGGGATGAACTCTTTAGATAGAGTCTCAAAGACCATAGTCATCTATGACTCAGTATCAATGTCAGCTCCATGTGTTTGAGCCTCAATGAGGTAACCCATGACTAATATCATATGCTCCTTCATAGGAGTCCCTGATCTTTGCTTGTAGTTTAAGAGTTTCTGAAGAGCCTCTTGTTGTTTTGTTAAGGCTTGGACTTCAAATATATCTTCAAGATTATTCAAGATTTGCTTAGCAGTTTCATAGTCTTTATGTTAAGCTTGCAGCACATTATTCATGCTAGCCTTAATGTAACAATGGGCCTAGTCTTTAGCATCTTTCTAGCAAACATTTGCTTGGATTTGCTTATTTGTGGAATCCCTGGTAGGTTCGGGAGGACAAGATGTTGTCAGCACAAACTTTAGTTTCTCAAAGGAAAGGTCAATATTCATGTTCCTTTTTTAACCATTGTAATTCTCACTAGTTAACATGTTTTTATAAAATATCGAAGATAAGGCATTTTTGGACATTCTAACCTACAATAAATGTTCATATACCAAATATAAGCAAACATTCGACAATAGTTTAGTTAGAAAACACAAACAAATAAACATACAATTGTGTTTATGTGTCAAAACCTTGAAAATATCACAACCTTATAACAATAATTTCCAACTCAGAATCCAATAAGCTGCCTAGGGTAGACTTGTTAAATTCAATTAAGAACACGAATCTCCTTTGATTAGTATATACCATCCAAGACCCATCTAATCTAGCATATATTAATAATCGTTTTCTTTGACCGTTGATTTCATTAACAAAGCTCCTACGAGAGGTTAATAACAAAATTAATCTTGGGTGTATAACTATCATTCCAACTATTTTATCCATGATTTATAATCACCACCTAGGAGTGTATAATGATAAATCATGTTAAAATAAATTATCCCTTCGGAGATCCAACTCGATATATGATGAAATTATTTTCTAGGGGTCAAAACCATCATGTGCTACCTATAGACCAACGATGGAGGACGTAGGTCCTCTCTTTTAAAACCTCCTCCCACTCAATATTTCAAAAGTCAAGGTTTTATGTTAACATGGATGAACAATTTTTAACGAGCAACACTCCCTATTCTACATGGCATGTTATCAACAAACATAGTAAATCATATAATTGTTGGAAAAATAATATGCAGCGGAATTTTAAAAATTTTAAATCAGAGTATTTTCTAAAACACAAGTTTGACATGCTATATGTGTAAATTAACCTGATCTTACTGACCTTGTATACGCCGAAAAGCTCCCGAAGTCTGTGTAGAGAAGTAACGTTCCAGAAGAGCCTCAACCAACTGGTCTTCTTTGCTATTCTTTATCCACGATCGGAGTGAGTGTGGGCTTACACGTACAGCTCTTCCTCAAGGTGACTCTCCTTCCAATCAATTGAGAGAACCCAAAGCTAGTGTTCGTGATTTGTGAACGAGAGCTCTCAGGGAGTTTTAGATTCTCACCACTAGAGTATCACTCTTAATCTCTCGTGATTTGTTATGGCTTGGCCTCCAAACATATCTTCAAGATTATCCAAGAGCTCTCGTGATTTGTTATGGCTTGGCCTCCAAACATATCTTCAAGATTATCCAAGATCTGCTTAGCAGTCTCATAATCCTGATGTTGAGCCTGCAGCACGTTATTCATGCTAGCCATAACATAGCAGCGGGCCTGATCATTTGCATCTTTCCAGCGATCGTACGCTTGGAATTGCTCATTAGTTGAGTCTCCCGTAGGCTCGAGAGGACAAGGGGTTGTCAGCACAAATTTTAGTTTCTCAAAGGAAAGGACGATATCCAGGTTCCATTTCCAATCATTATAGTTCTCCCCGGTTAATAGGTTTTTATCAAGTATCGAAGATAAAGCATTTTTAGACATTTTTAATCTACAATAAAGAATCATATACCAAACATAAGCAAACATATTATAATAATTTAGTAAGATAACACAATCATGTAAAAACATACAAATGTGTTTATGTGTTAAAACCTTGAAAATATCACAACCTTACAACGATAATTCCCAACTCAGAATTCAACAAGCTCCTAGGGGAGTCATGCCATGTTCAATCAGGAACACGGATCCCCTCCTGATTAATATATGCCATCTAGGACCCGTATGATCCAGCATATATTAATAATCGTTTCTTTGGCCATTAATTTTATTAACAGAGCTCCTAGGGGAGGTTAATAATAAAATTAACATGAGTGTATAACCATCATTTCAATATTTTATCCATGATTTATAATCACCACCTAGGGGTGTGCAACCATAAATCATGCTAAAATATCTTATCCTCTCAGAGATCCAATCTGGTACATGATA
>CAMOHE010033596.1:0-27822 GCA_946598075.1 Artocarpus hirsutus | reverse complement strand
AAAATCATCATTTTTGCTCGAATAACCCGAAAGGCTCTATAAGGGCCTTAAGTAAGAAAAGAAAGCGATTAGGAAGATTTCCACTCTTCGTAAGTGACGATAGGATAGAATTCAACATAAATAAGAAAATTAATATTTATAGAGTTGTGTACTGTTATACAACTCGAACAATTACGTAATGAACGTTTTCTGATAAAACGTATTGAAAATTGGCTAATAATTTTATAATTGGCCAACAGGATCCTAGGAGTCTAGGAGACAGGAAAACAAAGTTGATTTTGCATTGCGCAAAAATAAGTAAGTACCCTTCCCACCTACAGCATGAGATGGTAGGTGTAGAATGCGAGAATATGCATATTAGGGTATAAATTGCAATATGAACTTGTTTGTTGCTATGAAATGAATGCCTAGAGATATAGATGCGGTACCTGTGTGTATACGATTAGAATACCTGAGTGTATATCATGTTATGTATTGTTACATGCAATATATGGTATACTTGTGTATACGAATAAAATACCTGAGTGTATATCATGTTATGTATTGTTATATGCAATATATTGTATACTTATGTATACGATCATGAAAACATTGATGTTTATGAAGTAGGTACTTGTGGGTACTCTAAAATGCGTACGAACTTATAATTTATGGATAACATGTGAATATCATTTTATGCCTGGTATGACAACTATATTAAATGAATTGGTAAATATGTCACCAGAAGTTAAGAAAAGTATCATACCGACTCCCGAAGCAAGGGGAGTTTAAAGGATAAAATATGGTCACGCTGTTACGTAGACCCTAATGAAATTGCGCAATGGTACGAACACTTGGTCCTTAACGGAAGATAAGAAACGATGAAGATAAGGAAAGTTCATAAGAAAGCATAATCGAATCATGCATTCATTTGATTGTCCATATGGGATTTATGGGACTTACTGAGCGTTAGCTCATCAAGTATTTTATGCTGTAGGTATTCTGACGAGAAGGTCAGAATAAATTCTAACGATGAGCTGGCGGACGGATGATGTGTGCAGACTAGGTATGGAGTCCGCTACTGTATGTTTCCGCTGTATGTATTAAAAGTTATTTTGAAAAGAATGGATTGAAAAGAGGAGTACTGTAAAAGTAAGAATGTTTATGTAAATGTAAGTTTGTGAAAGTATTTTGGGAAGTTTTCGAAAATTATAGCATGTGAAATATTCATTCACTTTGAAAAAAAAAAAGTCTTCTAAATTTTTGCCCCTAAGTACGTAAGAAAGGATTTAATCACAGCCTGAAAAGGCGGGTTGTGACAATTATCATCCACATAACACGTAAACAAAACATACTATAATGTTTTTCTTACATGCCATAGTCTATTATTTATAACAAACACTTGGTATACATTAAAAAAATATATGAACTTTAACATAGTTTCAAGAGCTAGGATTTATCAAATTATTTCTCAAGTATTTGTCCTCACTTTTAGCACTTGAAAGCTTCTCAATACCCTTCACATCATCCATAACACATCTCACAAAAATTATCACAAACTTTCACAAAAACCCTAGATCACAATAGGTAAAGTTTTGAGTTTTACCTTGAAAACTCCTTAATCTTTCCTTAGAGCTCTAGATTTTGCTTCAAAACATGATTTGGAGGCTTAGAGTCATCAAAATTGAAAGAGAATTTTAGCTAGAGGGGGGGCAGTTTTTACTTGAAAAGTATGGGAGAAATTTTCATGAATAATCCAAACCTATATTTCATGAATACCCTTAGGTATTTATAATGATCATTTAGGGGTTAATTTGGAAAATAACATTGTCCCATGCTACTTGGCTAAACCAGTTCCACATAAGGGATTGAGTTGGAACATTTCCCACTTTTTCATGGGGATAAGGTGATGACATCAACTTAGGCCTTTATTTGCAAAGAAACTAAGTGTAAGGACTAAATTGAAATTTTAAGAAGTTGCCCCTTCACAAGCATAAAACCGGTTCCAATCGGGGAGATGTGGCATTTTTACTCACCTTTGGAGTGTCTATTTTTTTTTTTCTTTTCTTCATGGCCATACAAAAAAAAAAAAAAAAAAAATTTCAACATTTAGTCATCTTTTCACTTACTTAAAAACTTGGTTCCACCATAAGCCTGAAACCAAGTATGTCATAGGTGAGATGGCCAAATTTTCTACCTTTCGTGCGTAATTGATGGATCTTATATCATCCTTTAACAGTTCAATTTTATACTGATAGAATTTTTTCTATACTACTGTTGTTGTTTTCTATACAGTTTATGAGGTCCATCAACCTTCCATATTTATCAATATCCTCCACATAGTATAATTTCTATACTGATTAGCTTTATATAGTCTAAATTTACACTAATATTTTTCCTATATAGTCGGTATGTTTCTCATACTGCCAGTATTTTTTCCTTTACGGTATATAAGGTCTTACAATCCTCCACACTATATACACTCTCTACACATTATAATTTCACATTGTTTAACTTTATCAGTATAATTCTTATACTATGTTACTATAATAATGTATAATTTTTTATATTTTTATGCAGTATTTTCCTTATATAGCATCTCCGTTTCAGAATCTGACAACATATTTTGCAACAATTAAGCTTTCTAGCTTATTTTCATATTATTCATTTCTTATTTAAGACTATGGTATAATTTTTACCCTTAAAATTCCTATTTTCACCTTTATAGGCTTTATCATAAAAATTGGGTATAAACAATAATCCTTGTAATACTCTTCATGCTCTTAAAATATTTAACAAATTTTTAAGCATAAACTTTAGCTCATAAAATTTATACTTTAATTACTTAACATAATCCCACAATTATTGCATATTGCACTAGAAATTCTCGAGTGTCACAAAGAGAACATATTTGATATATGAAATAAATATTAAACCTTTATTGATTAAATGTCTCTAAAAAACTATTACATTATTTAATCCTTAGAGCACCTAGTCTAACAATCTCCTACTTGCCCTAAGTGAGTCAAGTAATATGATACACATCCCTATACCTTTTACATACTTCTCGAAAGCCCTGATTATTGGTGTTTTTGTGAAATGATTAGCTACATTGTCCTTGGATGCGACCTTGCATACTATGACGTATTTACTCTCTACAAAGTCCTTTATCACATGATACTTTCGATGTATGTGCTTACTCTTCTTGTCAAATCTTGGTTCCTTTGCATTAGTTATCGCTGTAATGTTATCACGGTACAACATTAACGACTTATCCATACCAAGAATTACTTCAAGATTCCCAAGGAACTTTCAAAGCCACACTGCTTCTTTCGAAGCATCACTAGTAGCCATATACTTAGCCTCCATCATTGAATCAGAAGTGTGATCTTGCTTAAGACTTCTCCAAACAATGGCACCTCCTCCTAGAGTAAACACAAATCCTAAAGTTGATCTTCTTGAATTTAAACAGGATTGAAAATCTAAATCAATGTATCCATGAGGTGTTAGATCCTCACCAGAATACACTAGCATATAATATCTTGTCTTTCTTAGGTACTTGAAAATATGCTTAATCACAACCCAATAGTTTGGTTCTGAATTTGATTAGAATCGACTTACTATCCTGACCGCAAAACATATGTCAGGTTGTGTGCAAAGCGTAGCATACATGAGACTACCCATTGCCAAAGCATAAGGCACCTTCTTCATGTATTTTGTTTCTTCCTTAAACTTTGGATAGTCTTTCTTAAAAAGAGTAATTCTAGACCTAGATGGTTGCCTCCCTTTTTTAGATTTCTATATAGCTTACTTCTCAAGAATTTTATCTATTTAGGAAGCTTGGCATAAAGCTATCATTTTGTTCTTCCTGTCTCAAAAGATTTGGATACCCAGAACATAATTAGCTTCACCTAAGTCCTTTATGCCAATCTGGTCAATCAAACTTTGATCGATGACAATGCCCTAATGTCATTGTCAATGAGCATAATGTCATCTATATAGAATAGTATAAACATCATATTCCCATCCTTAATGTGTTCGTAAACACATGATTCGTCCACGTTTTGTTTGAACCTATAAGTCTTGATCACTTAATCAAATCTTATGTTTCAAGAATGAGAAGCTTACGTAAGTCCATAAATAGACTTTAGCAACTTATGGACTTTATTCTCTTGACCTTTAGCTTTGACGCCATTTGGCTATACCATATAAATGGTTTCATCAAAATGGCCATTCAAGAAAGCCGTCTTGACATTTATTTGTCAAATCTCGTATTCAAGAGCGGCTACAATGGAAAAAAGTATGCGGATGGACTTAAACATGACTAAAGGCTATTAGATTTCCTCTTAATTGATTCCTTCCTTCTACATGTATTCCTTTGCTACTAGTCTAGCCTTATTGGTTTCGACTTTTCCATTTACACCATTCTTTTTCCTATAGACCCACTTATACCCTATAAGTTTTACCCCTTCGGGAAGGTCCAATAGTTCCCAGACAATTAGTCTTTATAGACTTCATCTCAACATCCATAGCTTCTGTCTACGGCTTTGAATCAATATTCTCTATAGCCTTTTTATAAGTGTAGGGATCTTTATCATGATCAATCGGTTTAGCCAAGTAGGCTTCACCATTGAATATATACGTTTTAGGTTGACGCCCGATCCTCCCACTACGTCGAACCTCCCTAGGTTGTTGTTTTATTAGTTTTTCCACATTGATTGAATTAGTTTCTACTTGAACTATTGGAGCGATCATATCGCTCGTCATTTCCTCTAGTACCACTCTACTATGAGGCTTAAATTTGTTCATGTGACTTTCCTTGAGGAAAGTCACATTCATTAAAACTATGACTTTATTTTGTTTTGGGTTATTAAAATAATCATCCTTTATGCCTTTTGGATGTCATATAAACACACACACACTTCTAAACATGCTTCTAACTTATTTACTTCATTATCCAAGACATGAGCAGGACATCCTCATATGTGAAAATGCTTTAAGGATGTATTTCTACCTGTCAATAACTAGTGAGGAGTTTTAGGAACCTATTTTGAAGGCATATTATTCAAAAAATAACATGTGGTTTGTAGTGCATGTCCTTAAAAAGATAGAGACTATGTAGAATAACTCATCATAGACCTAACCATGTCCAACAAAGTCTTATTTCTTCTCTCAACTATGCAATTTTGCTTCGGAGTGCTAGGTGTAGTTAATTAAAATAAAATTTCATTCTCTATTAAATGTCCTAAGAACTCATAGAAGAGGTATTCACTACCTAGGTCAGATCAAAGTGATTTTATAGGCTTACTTAATTGTTTCTCTACTTTCGATCGAAACTCCTTGAGCTTGTCAAAAGTTTTGCTCTTATGATGTATAAGGCAAACATATCCATATCTCGAGTAGTCATCAATACAAGTATCGAAATACTCGTAGCCTCCTTGGGCCTTAATGTTCATGGGACCACAAAAATCAATATGAGCAAGTTTTAGAACTCTTCAACTCGATTGCCCTTAGACCAAAATGGTCTTTTGGTCCTTTTACTATCCAAACAAGATTCACATTGTAGTATAGATTCCATCTCTAAATTGCTTAAAGGTCTATCTCTTACCAACCTTTGAATTCTGTTAAAGCTTATGTGACTTAATCACAAATGCCAAAGATAACTCTTATTAGAGTGAGAAGTTTCAAGCCTTTTAGAGTTTTTTAGTGTTTAGCAGTGAGTCCATCTTAGGTTTGATAAAATATAGGTTGTTTTACATCCATCTACTACGGATAAAAGATTTATTTTTACAAATCACAACTTTATTGCTAAAAGAAATTGAATAAGAATCCTTAAACAAACAAGCAACAAAAATTAAATTCCTTCTAAGTTTAGGAACATAAAAATAATCTGTTAATATTAAATTTTTATAACTATCAAAATTAAGATGGATGTCTTCCACTGCTTCATCACCCACTAGAGTCCCATCACCCATCCATACTATGAAGTGCTCATTTAGCAGACTTCTTGTTTCTTTAACCCCTATAGAGAAATACAAACATGGTTAGTCGCTCGAGAATCTATGACCTAAGTGTCACTTGACTCTTTAACTAAACAAATTTCAAACCCCAAAAGTTTGCACTTACCTCTTTTAGCTAGGAAGTCCTTAAAATTCTTCTTAATGTATCCGACCATCCCATGGAAGAAACACTTTAGCTTCTTCAGGTTTCTCTTCTTCTTCTTCTTCTTCTTGCCCTTGACTAGAATAAAAGATTTCCCATTCTTGGCCTTTTCCTTCTTTCCATTGGTATTAGAACCAGATGCAACCACTAAATTCTTCTTGCCCCCAGCCAGAGCTTCTCGGATCAGGTTTTTAAACTCCTGCAACTGCTTCATTAACTCAGTTAAGGTTACATCTTGTCTATTGCTCAAATTATATAATGCTCTAAGCGGGATGAACTCTTTAGATAAAGCCTCAAAAACTATAGTCATATGTGACAGCATCGATGTCAACTCCATGGGTTTGAGCCACAGTGAGGTAACCCATGACGAACACCATTTGATCCTTCATAGATGTTCTTAGGTTTTGATTCTAGTTGAGAAGCTTCCAAAGAGCCTCTTGCCACGTTGTCAAGGCTTGGCCTCCAAACATGTCCTCAAGATTATTTATGATCTGCCTAGCGGTTTCATGATCTTTATGTTGAGCCTAAAGTATGTTAGTCATGTTAGCTTTGATATAGCAACAGGCTTGTTCGTCAGCATCCCTCCAGCAATCATACGCTTGGATTTGTTCATTAGTAGATTCGTCGATAGGCGTAAGAGGACATGGTGTGGTTAGGATAAATTTTAGTTTCTCAAAGCTAGGACAATGTTCAGGTTTCATTTTCAATCATTATAATTCTCTCTAGTTAAAGTATTTTTGTCAAGTATTGATAATAATATTTTTCTAGACATTTTGTTCTACAATAAAGTTTCATATATCAAACAAAAACAAACATACAATAATAATTTAGTAAGATAATATAAGCATATAAGTAAACATATATAATATATTTATGTGTCAAACTCTTGAAAAAATTTTAATGTTACAGCGATAATTCCTAACTCAAACTTCAACAAGCCACCTAGGGGAGACTTGTTAAATTTAATTAGAGACACGGGTCCTATCCAATTAATATATAACATCTAAGACTTGTTTGATCTGCCACATACTAATAATCACTTTCTTTGACCATTAATTTTATTGACATTGCTCCTAGGGGAGGGTAATAATAAAATTAATTTGAGTGTTTAACTATCATTTCAATTACTTTATCTATGGTTTAAAATTGTCACCTAGGGGTGAACAACGAGAAAACATACTAAAGCAAATTATCCTTTCGAAGATCCAACCCAGTACATGATGCATCCCTTCCTAGGGGTCAGAACTATCATGTGTTACTTATGGTTAGAACCATCATGTGTTACCTTTAGACCAACGATGGAGGCCTTAAGTCCTCTCTTTGAAAACCTTCTCCTACTTAAGATTTTAAAAAACAAGGTTTTATGTTAACATGCATGAATAATTTTAATGAGCAGCACTCCTTATTCTACATGGCATGTTATCAATATATATAGCAAACATATTATAAAAGCAAACAAGAATGCATTAAGCAAAGCTATAAGCAATATGATAAATAACCGTAATATTATGGTTCCATCTTAGAGAAAAGAAAATAAAAATTACAAAACTTTTAATCGAAACATTTTATCGATTCTTCATCTTGCATCTTCCCATTGTATCGTTCTTCATGTTACATTTGTCATCAATTTCAATCTCACATAGATCGAAAGTTTATTTTCTGATTATTATAAAATTTCCATTGTTTTTCTCAAATTGTGTCATAAAAATAAAAACATCTCAAAATAGTGAAAAACAACTCACTGTTGTCTGGCGGTCGATCGCCCTAGATAGGGCTTATCGATTAGCTTTGTCTGACAAAACGGCTTTTCAACCTTGGCCGGTCGACCGCCCATTGTGTAGTATTGTCAACCTTTTGTCATAGTCCAGACCAAAAAGAAGCTTTCTTAATTATTTTGTAGTTTTTAATTTTATAACAATTCAAACAAAAAATTATGAAAAATTTATAAACGCAGAAATTAAATAAATTAGCAATCATCTCCATCTTTAAGATTAGTCTTTAATATTTTAATAGAAATTTACAACCAAAACCTATACCCTTTTTGGCTTACAAAATTTCTAGAATATAAAATAACAAACCCTTGACGGTGATGATAGACTGCCATCTAATTATATGAAAACCTAGTTACATTCTAACCTCTAAAGAACCATAACCAGTAAAAATTAATTAAAATAATAATTAAACCAAAAATTTAATTAACAATAATTAGTTAATAAACATTCACCATATAATCTCATGACAACATGTAAATTAATAGAAACCTTAGAGTGCCAACTCTCTAAAAAATTAATTCAAGTGTAGGAAAGATTAAGATCATATAATTTATGTACATAGCATAATCACAAACTCCATGAAAACATCATAAAACCATGTCTCTAATACTAATTGTTGTAAAAGGAGTACGCAGCGAAATTTTAAAAATTTTTAATAAATCAACTCTTTTTCCATAAACGAGTTAGGCATACTATATACAATAAATTAATAGATGATCTTACGTATCTTTTAGAATTAGAACTGCACTTCTGACAAAAAAATTGTTTGACAAAATCGCTATCAAGAATCGCATTTAGAAGCCTCAACCAACTAATCTTCTTTGTTGTTCTCTTTTCCATAATCGGAGTGCCAGTGAGCACATATTGTTCAATTCTCACTTGGTAACTCTCACCACAATCATAAGAGAAAAATCAGAATTATTGTTTTAGGTGTTGAACAATAATCTCTTAAAATAGTAGAGTTTTTCTCTCTAGAAAATCTTTCTATAAACCAGTCAAGTGACCTCCCTTTAATGTTAATAATGATATAAAAGCATAGGAACACATTACATATTTATAGGGAGTCATTAAGAATCTATTCTTATCATTTGGTCTCAAAATTCGAATTAGAATCAAATCTCGAAGTGAAAATACATGATCAGTGCTGACCTAGAAGGGTGGTCTCAAATCTGGATAAAGCAAGAAAGGTCAACCACCTGATCAGTGTTGACCTAGAAGATGCGTTTTTCGGCCTCTCAGAGTTATCCAATTCACCCAATTGGATAATTCTACTTTATTTGACCCATGTATCCTTCATAAAGCCTTAATTTTATTTTAAAGAACCCAATAGAGAAGTTATCTGATTAAAACAATCATATACAAATAATCCTATATTCAAATAATATATATTTAAATAATTCAACATGTAAAAAACTAGAGATTTGACCCGTATAATGAAGTTAGTAAAAAACCCAACCCTTCCCTTTTATCCCTACCGAGCACGCAGCCAACACCACCACCACCACCACCATGACCATTGTCATGAAGTCAAGAGCTCTGTTTCTAGGGTCGGGGGTTCAGTGGCTAGCCAAGATATGATTCTAGACTTTGGCCACAAAAAAGAGAGGGAAGTGGCACACCAAGAAAAAGAAAAAATCCTAATAGCTTGTTTGGCATTATTTGGTTTTAATCAACTTTTCAGTTAGGAACAGTGCAAAGCTTTCACATGCGATAGTAAATGCAAAAAAGTTGCTACAGTGTAAAACGCTAATATGTTACAGTATTTACAATTCTAACCAATGGTTTTAATCACCATGCCAAACACCATATAAGAGATAGAGCTCTTGATTTACTACCTGCCAATGAAGGTGGAGAGGGAGAGGTGGAAAGAGTATTTTTGGTTTTTTAATATACTCAAAACACCCCCTTGTTTTGCCTAAATACCACTTTTACCTTTCTTATGATTAAAATATCCAAAACACCCCTATGTTTTGCCTAAATGCCACTTTTTTCCCTCTTATTATTCAAATATGCAAAACACTCCTTGTGGTCTCAAAATCATACTTAAAATATCACCTTAAGCTATTACTTTTTTTAAAAAATTCTAATATTATCCTTCCCAATATATATCAAATGATATTTTAAATATAACTTTATGATGGATACAACAACAACACCTATAAAGAATGCAATAGCAACGACTGTAACAACTACAACAATCGCACCTGCAATGTTAACTACAAATACAACCCCAGCTGAGATTATGGCTGTGACAGCAAATGTTATTAATTTTTTCTAATGAATTATTAATTTTTTATGTTTACTTGATGTTCATGCCCATTATAAATATTATTATCATTTTATTTACATGCAAATATTTTTTTGCCTTTGCATAAGATGACTGAAAGGTTATCTTATGTGTATGTGTTCTTTTCTTTGACTAGTTTTTTAATTTTTGATTGAACTTTTTTTAAAAAAAAATTATCCTTCCTAATATTTACTAACTACAATTTAAAACATTATTAAACCAAAATACTAAATAAAATCAATCTTAAAAAGTTAGAAACTCTCAAAATATTCGAAGTATTTGCTTAATTAAAATATTTATTTGAACATTTTAAGTTACATTTTCTTTAATTTTTAAGTCAAATTATATTTAAAATAACATTTAATATATATTGGGAAGGATAATTTTGAGTGTGCCCTTTTAGTATCGTTTATTCATTTTTTTTTTTGTTTTTAGACAAAGAAGTGAACTTTATTTTCAAAAAATGATTGGTAATATTGTTTTTATTTTTATTTGTTTTTTAATATCGCTATCAAAATTTTTCAAATTATGAAAATAAAAATATCTTTTTTCAAAAATTTCACCCCGAACCTTGTCCTGGAATCCGATACCAAAACTCGACCTCAAAACCCAACTCTAAACCTTGTCACAAAATCTAACCCCGACCTCGGTCAAGGAACCTAACCCCAATACAAAAACCTGACCTCATCCTTATTCTAAAACCGAAAACCGAAAACTTAACCCTAGTGACGGAACTTGACTCCAATGTCGGTCCTGCAACTTGACCTCGACCTTGGTTCTAAAACCGATCTCTGATCCTAAAACCCATCACCGATCATATTGTTGAAATTTCGACCTTGATCTTGGTCTCAAAATCCAAACCAGCCTTGAAATTCGACCTCGACTTGGTAGCGAAATCTACTCCCAAAACTCGACCTTGATCCTAGTCCAAGAAACTAACCTTGATATTGAAACCCAGACCTGATCCCGATCCTAGAATCGACCCCGGCCATGCCTCCGAAACACAAAACCCAGCCTTGGTGCCAAAACCCGACCCTACCCTTAGAACCCAACTTGACCTCAAAACCTGACCCGACATTAGTCTCAAAACCTGACCACAACTCTAGTCCTGAAACCTAGCCTCATCTACGAGATTGGCCTGATCTTGACGACAAGTCTGGTATGCTAGTCCAATCCCATCAATAACCCCAAGTCAACGATATTTTTGTTTTTATTTAAAAAATATGTATCTAAATTATCATTACTGCACATATTTTTTTAATTTTCAAAGCAAAAAAATAAAAATTATTGTACATGTTTTTTATTGAAAAAATATAAAATGAAAACAAGAGAAATATTTCTGTTTTTTTGTTAAACAAATTGAAAATAATACCAAATAGACCCACAACATTCCTTACATTTAATTAAATGATAATTAAAATCTCATTGAACCCATTTTTTTTTTTAAGAAATTAAACCCACAACATTCTCTGCACTTTATTAGACGGCAATTAATATCTCATTAAACATATATATATTTTGAAGGAATTAAACCCATATTCTTAGTTGCAAATAAATATGGTTAAACGATATTATACCACAAAAATCAACGCAAAAACCATAACACAAATGATTTGTTCCATCCAAGCCTTACGTTTGCTACGTTCTATGCCCCGCTTTCAAACTTGCTTTAAAAAAAGAGAAAAAATTGCATGATCAAAATAGTGATTTTTTTTTTTTTTTTTTGGTAATAGATCCAAATAGATGAAATTGGGGAGAATTTAAAAAAAGGGTTAAAGAAAATTTAAAATTAAGTGAATGACCTCTTTTTTTTTTTTTGCATTAAAAAAAGGTTTTTTTTAAGCATCGAAACTGTCCTAGTTTTTTTTCAAAGAAAAGAAAAAAAAGGCTGTATCGAAGAGAGGAACCTAACCAGGGTGGAAACAAAAAAAACTAAAACCGTTTTAATACCCAAAAAATTAGTTTTTTGATGTCGAAAAAAAACAGGTTATTTGCCAAAAAAAATTTTTGTTAGGCCTACTTATCAAAACGCCCCAATGAATTGATCTTATCCGTCGAGTGACTTGAGTCTGCTCTTTCCTTACCCTTGCCTGCTCTCCAGCTAAAAAAGATGTGCCATTTACTTCTACAATTTTGGACCTCTATAGCATGTGCGCGGGTCCACAACTTCAAGTGTGCAACTTAAGCTTTACTTGTTGTTTGAATTAAACTCAACGGTATATATTTACACACTACGGCTAGTGCGTTACACAAGCACACTACCCTAGAGCTTCCCTCAAAGTCTATGTTTGAACAACCTATAAACCACAGGCCATTAATATTAATAGTCTCTTGAAAGTCAAGGCTAGCTATGTCATTTTTTTTTTTTTTGGAAAAATGATGTGTAATCCTATAAGGTTAAACCCCACGTTCTTATAAGAGACGGGCCTTGTGAGACTTACTTTTTGTTAGAGGGTGGACCCAACCATGAGACCCATCTTTTGTTTGAGCTTGGGCTTGTAGCCTTATTGGAACAAATAATATTATTAATTTTTTTAATAGAAGTTAGCTATGTCAATTAAGCTTTCCAAATGTATGATTGAGAGAATTATGTATTATGTAACGCTTTTAAAAGTTATTTTTATACATGCCACACTTACATGCTAAATTATGTCATAAATAAATACGTACAGCATTTATTAAAAAATAAATCTTAAAAGATGATATTTATGAAAATTCTCTAATTTAATTTGCTACTGACAAGTATTTGAAACCACACTATATGTATGTCATTTATTAAAAAATAAATTTCAAAAGATAGTATTTATGAAAATTCTCTAATTTAATTTGCTACCGATAAGTATTTGAAACCATGCTACATGTGTGGCACTTATTAAAAAATAAATCTTAAAGGATGGTAAATATGAATATTCTTTGATCTAATATGCTACTGACAAGTATTTGAAACCACATTACGGTAGTGTTCTCCCTCGGAGTCGCTTTGGAATTGGGTAATTGGGCTGTGCAAAATTGTCGCTAAGAAGTGAGAAGCAAATCAGACCTATATATTCAACTGGTTAAGCAAATCAGACCTATATATTCAACTGGTTAAGTTTCATGTATTCGAAAAGATGTGTTTGCCTGTATGAACGGCAAAAGACGCATTGTTTTGGTTGTTTTTAGAAATATTTCTGCACATTTTTTGAGGTATAAAAGCAAAAAACGTTTTCTAGATAGCATTTGGCTAACAAGTGCTTTAAAAACGAAAACGAAAACAAAGAATGGGTTTTGCAAAGGAAAGAAAAAATGATTTAAACTTGTTTTCTCATTTCGTTTCCAGTTTCTATAACATATCACCTGATACACATTTTAAAAAACAAGCCTAAATATTGATCACTTTTTCTCGTACCTAAAACAATCAGTCAAATAATAACCACACTCTATTTTAAAAATAGTTTCAACACCATTCCCCATAACTTTTGTATCTATTCTCTTACCCAAAACAAAACCATTTTGAAAACACTATAAAAAACAGTTAGTGGGTTAGTGTTTTTTTTTCTTATTTAATCATACATTTAGTGAACCTAAAAAAAATAAGAAATAAGAAAAGAGAACACAAATCTTGCGATTCTTGATACTGGTTTCCTATAAAGAAAATGAATGCTAAATTTACTTGCACACTCTTGACAAGTTTATATGTTATGAGCAAATGATTATTTTACTATACATATTAGTACATTGACAATATTTCATATTCCTAAATTTAGTATATGCTAGGTAAATATTCCAATTAAATAAGTCAAATAGCTTGTTCTAGTGATAATGCGAGACGTAGGGCAATACTACATAGCGTATAATCCGAACGTTTATCAGTTAAAAGACAGAACATAGAAAAAACACGAACAATATTAGTTTAAGTGAAAGCACATGACAAATTGGCAATGTTTAATGTGAAGGCTAAATTTGCATGGTTCAACGATTTTTTTTAAGGGAAGTTGAGAAATATGATTAATTACTCAATAAGTCATGTAATACATGCTATTAACATAGCTAGGCATAGAATGTTGCCGGAAGGAATTAATAGAGCATGATAAGCTAACGTACGAACTACACCATTAACGTATCGAGAGGTGTAACAAGCAGAAGCACAACAAGCTTTTTTTTTTTTTTAAAAAAAAAAACACTTCGGATATCTTCAATGACGTTTGCTTCCTTCAATCGATCTAGAGGACTTTGCACCACTTGCATTGTGTTGATAACGTCCGACTTTACCATCTAATCCAATCCATAAAACCACAATTGAGAGGAAGTACGCTCCCTCTCATATCGCCATGCATTCTGCTGCTTGGGAGAGAACCAACACTTTATCTGGATAGCTGCCGTGTCAATGCTATCCCATTACGTTCTCGAGTCACCACACCAATGCCGACCCGGTCCGAAGTCTTGAGACAAGCAGCTTCAACGTTAACCTTTATCAGATTGGCTAAGTTGTCTAGGATTGAAAGCTCATCATAATTGAACCAAGAATCCTAGTGCATTCACAAGCGAGGAAAAATGTACGCTTTTGCTAGTATTTTGACGACATTTTAGTAATTTGATCTTTTGTTGACTGCATCGCATAATCCTTCTTGCAGTTACCCCCATCTTTCCATAGCAAGGTTAGACTTTTTTTTCTTTCGTTTTTCACAAGACATGGCAAAGTTAGTTGGTATGGTGGTTAAAACATGGTTAAAATTGTAAATACTGTAACATGTGAGAGCTTTACACTGTAGTTACTTTTTTTTTTTTATACTATAATATGTAAGAGCTTTACACTATTCTTAACAGTAAAGTTGGTTAGAACCAACTTTGACAAACAGCTTCTTAGAATCAAAGAGAGGAGCTGCTATCGGGATGAAGAACATTTTTGCCATCCCAACAGTAAGCACGCCCTAAATGTGGTAGGTGGCAGCAGGCAGCTTATAAAGAAGGGTTATTTACCTTTAGTTTTAGATAACCCTTTATACACCTTGTGTTTTAGATTTATTTATAATTGTAAACTACATTATTGCACTTCAATTATCCACTTTTTACATAATACTTTTTGAATTTTCAATCTTGACATAATGCATTCTAAATTTTGAAATTATTAACAATTGAGGTCCAATAGTTACTTTTAATTTTTGTTAAGTGCTCTTTTTCACGTGGTAAGCCTCAATTTTTTTTTTCGTAAAATGACCACTCTATCTTTAAAAAAACTTACATGTGAATTTTGTGACTAAAATTGTCCATATTTTTAATGCTTATAAGCTATTGAACCTTAATTGTCAATGATTTCAAAATTCAAGATGCACTTTGTCAAGATTAAAAGTCCAAGATGCACTATACAAAAAAGAATAGTTTAAGATGTAACAGTACAATTTACTTTATTCATTAAAGTATGCCCCTTCAACTTTTGTTCTTATCAAATCTATACCATCAAAATCATATTTAATATACAAATTCAAACCCTTTTTTAGTCTACTCAATTTTGACCTTAAATATACCTAAAGTACACTTTAAAAGAAAAAAAAAGCCTTTAGCATTTTTTTTAATTCTAAAAAATTTCTCCTGTCAAAAAGCGCCTTCCTCACCAACAAAAGCTCCAAACTAAAACCTTTAAAAGCTTCGAATTCTCCATAACGGTAACCCGTGAGAGAGTTTGATAGTCTATTCAAAAAATGTCATTCTAACTGTTATAATGTAAAACTCTCATATGTTACAGTATAAAACAAAGTAAACTACAGTGTAAAGTGTCATATACTACAGTAAAATCATTCTAACATTTTGTTTTAACTGTTGCAAGTATGCGACTGAGCTAAAAAATTGAGAAAGAAAAAGAAGCACCTCACCTCTTCTTCCTCCTCTTCTTATTGAAACCCACTTCAGTCCTTCATATCCAACCTACTTCTCCACATCCCCATTAGGAAAAACTAGCAAGCTCTCACACCCCACCCCGTAAGAAATAAAAATAAAAATAAAAAAACCCCCGACAAACCAGGCGCAAAATATTAAAAAAAAAAAAACCCATAAACGAGTAAACCACAATAGGCAGAACAAGAAATAAAAAGAACCCTTCAAAGTTTATCATTGTGCCCTAGGTCACGCTCACAGAAACTTAAAGGAAGTAATGCATTCATTCTAGCTGCAAAACCCACGTTCATAGAAACTTAAAGCCACAAAATGGGAACAAAAGAGAGCATCGAGTGTTCCCTTATTCAAAAAAAAAAAAAAAAAAAGAAAAAAACAAAGCGTATTTCTTGTGCGCTAGGTCCAACGGCTTTTTGAGAACCGGCGTTGGGATGCGGTCAGAGAAGTGAGGAACTAAAACAAAAACAAAAACCTCATTCCACTTTTTAGTTTCCCTTAATTTTTATTTATTTATATATTTATTATTTTCAAGGGAATTTTGGATGTTTTATAAGTCAAAATAAAGATTTGCCTGAGAAAAGGCATGTAATTGTCTAACAAATATAATTTGAATATATATATTTAACAAGATGAAAAACGAAGGATATTTTTTGAATAAACTTAAAAATATAAGGCATAAAAGGATAATTAACCCTATAATAAAGAATGAAGAGATGGTTTCAAGGAATGGCTGATACAAAACACATTAAAAACTAGAGGGCAAGCTCATGATCATGGAGTGGAAGCAAGCAAAGTGCCATAGAAAAAAAGGGGAGCATTAAACCAAACCGGCACTATTTTTTGGCATTTCGTCAGCCTACGGCCATGCTAGTTAACTTTGCTAGCAGAGAAATAACACAGCAAATTGTTAGTGAAGATTGCTAGTCACATCTAATACTATTTACACCAACAAACATGCGTGGATTGAATGTACTAACTTCAACCCTTTATCAAAATTTATGGCAAATTAGTGAAAATGCTAGAAAGTAGAAATTCCACCTCATGTAAAACTCCTACTACAATATAAATGAAGCTATTAAGTATGATATGAACCCGCCTCAAAAAAAAAGAAAAAAGTATGATACGAACCAATAGATATCAAAAACAGTGCCTAACAGAGTGTCAAATGGTTCAGAATCAAAAACACATTAGTGTACGCACAACAAGGATGAAACCAGAATGATTGCATAAACACATATGATACTACTAGTTGCAACTCACCTATCCATATCAGAAACAAATTCCTTTTAAGAAAGTTAGACAACATAAAAACAAGAGTAGTTTCAAAACTTGGAATCCCGTCACAAGTCATTCAAATTCATTAACTAAAAACAGACAACTGACTCTGTTTTTTAATTCCCAATTGCCATGGAAGTAAACCTTGTCCGCTTCCCGGGGGTATCAGCCTCCAAATTCAAACTCTAGCCCTCTTGCTACTGCATCCCGGGCATTTGTACTGCTTGATGTGTTCAGCCTTTGCAGGTGTAATCTTCACGCACTTTCCATGGAACCATCTTTCACACACATCGCAACAAATCCAGAACTCGTCAGCCCCATAGTTATCCCCACATGCCCCACAAGTAGCACCCTGTTCATCGTCGTCTTGTTCTTCTTCTCCACTTTCATCATCTTCCTTTGGCAGTGGAGACGTCTTCACTCCCTTGGTATGGGGCTCGGATTGCCGAGACTGCTTAAGGACAGAGGAATCAAGTAGCAAGGTATGAGAAACAATAAAATTTGACACTAGAAAGGTTAATGAAAAAATATATATATACATATATATACATATATATATATATATTAGATACAGTTTCTTCCCACCTTGCCACTAGATTTGCTTTTGCTGCTGTTGTTATGAGTACCAGATTGGTCCTTCGGTTGCTTGACATTACCTGTCACAACCTCAAATATGGTGGGAAGATCATTTATCATCTGGAAAAGCCTCTTCCTGTACGTTTCGTTCAACAAAAATTAGGCCCAACTCCAACTTGATTTGATCTTAACAAAAAGATAATTTTACTAGGATTTTTTGGCAAGGGCAACACTGGTCTGCATGAAGAATTATCTACATCATTTATGAATTTGAAAAAAGCACTTATCAAAGCCAAACAAAAATGAACTTCGTGATGAATATTGCAAATCTGGTTTTAGATTGAAAAAAAGAAACAAGAAATTATCCTCGTGTAGCAGAAAAGTAAAATGTAACCATCAAAAAATTAAAAGAAAAAGTAATATGTAAGTTTCATCCATTCATATTGGCCAAATAAAGGCTCATCTTGAAGACAATATATGATTGACTTCAGAAGTGCATGTAAGATGGTCTCAGATTTGAAGTATAGGACTCTATTCTAGACAGAAATTATGTGACCAACAATTTAATTGCAGGTATCACCTATATGGGATGCATCCAAAGATCTGTCACCTTAACCTTAGCAAGAAGGCTTACTACCTTTAAGTTGGTTTCAGATATATTTCAGGTATACCATGATTCGGATTACACTGCATCAAAACACACTTGGAAGAAGTGAAATTTCTCAAGAAAGAGTGAAGAGTCATTATTACTTCCTTTTGCTTAGAACAGCTAGTATTTCGATTACTAAGATTAAATTGTGGCTAAAAACAACTTGGTAGTAGCTCTTATCGGAAGAAAGATAAAGGAGTGGGGGAATATCATGGGAAATAAAGCGAGCATATTTTACAAGTTTACAAGTAACTATATTAGAAGGCATCCGCTAGACATAAAATTGATTGGAGCAAAAAAATAGATGTGCATAAATTTTGTCAAGGAAACTATAATCTGAAAGCAAAACTATCAATCATAAAAGACCAAAAACATTTCAAGGCCAATATAGGAAAAAGATGGGAGGAGGAAACTTTACATGCCAAAAAGAAAGATAAAAAAACACTGGATATGAAATAAACATAAGGCATTTGATGTAGCATACATCACAAGTCAACACACAGGATGACGCTTCAATTAGGGGGGAAAAACAATAACCAAAAAAAAAAAAAATGATCCAAAATCAAGAATTAAAGAAGCAAATCGCATATTAACAAGCTATATTTTGTGCATAGCTAGCAGAAAACCAACTCATACCTTTCATTCTTACCAAAACCAAAGCGTGCACCAAAATAGAATGCAACAGCAAGCAACCATGAATCACTGTGAACCGCAACCAGTGACAACCAGTCTTTCTCTTGCATACCATCCCTAGCAAAATTAATGCCCAAGGCTGGCTCAGGAAGCTCTGGAGGCACCTCTTCAACAGGCAGGTTAACTTCCCATGTCTCGTTAGGAAGTCCATACAGACACAAATTCTCCTTCTCTGTGAAGCAGGATATACATTCTTAAGAAACAATGCATAATATTATGCAAACTAAGTCATTGAATTTATGATGGCAAAACACTTTTTTGAATAGATTTTTTGCCACTACTACTATGGGTGCATGTTGACATTGATAATAAAGTGAAACTTTGGAACAAATGGCATGCTCAAACTTAGTAAGGTTAGAGTTGGCACTATTGAGTATGTGTTTTCCAGTTGTCAACAACGATGAATTAATTTCTCCAAAAAAGACGATGAATTAATCTTTTCCAGAAAGACAAATGACGCAACATGTCAACAATCAGCATCCAACACATCTGACAGATAGCAATTACACAGATGGCAGAAAGTATAAAATTTTAATTTAACAAAAACGAAACTACAACTCAGTTAGTTTCTACGTCCATAAGGTTGGACCAGATCCAGATCTCAAACGATCAGCATCTTCACGTAGAGCCATTATGCAGTTCTATATGAATAAAGCGCTAACTTCGTCCAAACAACTAGAGAAAACAAATTGTTTCTTCATGCAAATGTTGCAAAATTATGCGTAGAGTCACATGATAGAAAACAAACCAAAGAATGCAAGATACAAATAGAATTCAATATTCTCTATTAGAATTGCTGCTTTTCCTTTATTTTTCCTAATGGTTAAGACCACCCACCGTGACTGGGTAGATGCTCCAAAAATCCAAACTATAAACTGCAGTAAGAATATGCTTTAAAAGAGACCCAAGTATCAACATTAGACCCTCAAATTTCCCAAAAAACACAACAGATCACGTTCTCTTGCTTCTGAAAAACAATGATATCCTCTGTATGACAAATTATTAGCTTATAGTAACCACAAGTAGACTAAATGAGGAAATTGTGCGCTTTGGTTTAACAAGAAATTTTGCAAAGTGTTCAAAGTTACCATTCAAATTTTCTCACATAACAGTCAAAATAATATAATGACAAAAAAAGCCAATTATAACAAAGAGCAAAAATATTATAACAAACAAGATACCAATAACAGAGTGCAAAAATATTATGGATAATAAGTAAATAATAACAAAGAGCAAAAACGTTATAACACTATTTGCAGCAAACGAAATTCCAAATTACTAGCTCTTGGGTTATTATTTTTGGTATTTTTTTTTTATTTTGGGAAAAAACAACGATATCAAAATAGGTCACACAAATAAAGCATTTTTATTTAAAAACAAAAAGAACATTTTAAGTAAAATTCTGAAAAAGCCCAATAATAATAACTCAAGGAAAAGGAGAGATGTAAACTCACCGGGATCACACTGCTGGTAAAACTTTTCAACGTCTACAAAAAAAAAAAAAAAAAAAAAAAAAAAAAAAAAAAAAATCAAAACACAAAATTGTGAACCCACAAACAATAACTCGTAAAATCGTAAATGAACAAAATTAAAACAGGAAAAAAATTAAAATTTATAAAAATTAGAACGTAGAGAGAGAACCAGAAGTGAGAGCCTTAATCAAGCCGGAGCGTCTGCCTTTGAAATCGCTGAAGACTTCTTCGACAGTACGAGGAATTGGGTGCGGTATGCCCTCCATAGCTAAAACGCTCTCTCCTTTCCTCCCCCTGTTACTCTATTCTTCGATAATTAACGAAACACAAATCAATTTCAATGTCAACCCTAAAATCCCAAATCCCCCAAAACCTTGAAGAAGCACAATGAAAAAAAAAAAGCTTTCCCCAATAAGAAAGCTCAATTGAATCAATCAATCGAGCAAGCAGACATTGCAGGATGAATTCGCAAGCTGAGAATTGTTCTAAATTCAAGCTTGAAAAGGAAAAGCCCAAAAATCAATGGAAAACGAAAAGGTCTAGGCTTTTTTTTTTGGGTCTTCGTTTTCTGAAGGGGAGATAAAACTTGTTAGGGTTTGGTTGTTTATTGTGAATTGCAGAGACTTGAGGCTTGGAGGTGGGGTTGGGGCGGAAGGGGTAACTAAAAATATTAAACACAAAAGGAGTTACGTGAGATAAATATACCAAAGCCCCGCCCACCCCTCCCCCCCCTGTCTCTAATTCTATGAGGCCGGTTTATTTCAACCTTGAAAATTTATCTTTAGAATCATTTGGTCTGTTTGTTTTAGGTATTGAGGCAATTTATTGGACCTAAAGTTCGCATAACAAGAAAAATAAGAGTTTGTTTTGTCCCAAATTTAAAACTAAAGGGTACAACAAATCTCATTTGGAGAGTTCTATTTCTCTGAGAACTCGGATATATTTGTTAAAGTGAAAGCTGGTAAGATTTTTTTTTTAGATTTTTTTTTATCTTATTCTTGAGGAAAAAGTTATAACTTTTTTATTGGATATTAGATTGAGACGATTTTTTTTTTACTGTATTTCTAACGAAGAGAGAAATAAATCAAGATCTATATTGCATATTTTTTTAATATCACAAACATTAAGATTTTGTTAGATTTGCTGATACCATTATATATCCAAACACAAATCCTAATTTTTTTTCCTATTCAAATTAATATTTTAATGCACATCCAAATATTAATTCAGATAACAATTCAAATCATACAATTTAAATAGTAGAAATCAATATAATTCGAATCTATTTACCAATAAACCCTTTGGATATGCGTATGTTTCTCTCAAAATTCAATCAAATGAATCATTTGAATTCAAGATTAGACTTCTATCCCCCTTGAACTCTTTGGATTTGAATATGTTTGCTATAGTAAAAGTTAAAATTCCCTCTTTGATATTTGAGCTAGAAAAAATCATAACTTCTTCATTTGATATTCGATTGAAACGATTCCTTTTTTATTGCATTCTTAACGAAGAGAGGAATAAATCGAGATTCATATTACATGTTTTTTAGGATAATAAATATTAAGATTTTATTAGATTTGTTAATAAATCAAAAACTTTTTTCACTATCTATACAAACACAAATTCTAATTATATTCTCTATTCAGTTTAACACTTTAAATGCACATCTAAACGTCAATTCAGATAACAACTCAAAGCACCAATTCAAATCATATAACTCAAATCAAAGTAATTCAAATTAACACAATTCAAATCTATTTACCAAATGAACCCTATAAATATACCTTTCTTGCTTTCTCTCTCTTAAAGTCTCTCAGATAGTCTGTGTGTTTTCTCTTATTCTTTCGTTTTTAGAATTTCATTTTATCCTTTGGAAAAGAAAAAGCATTTCATTTTTTTGTCTTATTGTTTGTCTGTCCTTTTATTCTGATATTGCAAGGGTATATTTATTAACGTGAAGTTCAACATGGATTATATTTTTAAAATTTTATAATTATATATAGTAGTTGTTAAAATAATATTCACGTTTTAATGTAGTTACAATAATATTTAAGTTTCATACTACAAAATAATAGAAAATATTTTTAATAATATTAATTTTTGTTATTTATAAAATATTTTCAATTTTTTATTGTCTTAGTATATAACTAATAAAATTTTGTCACAATTAGGATGTTTGGAGCTGTGATTCAAAGGACAAAGTTTCAAACATAAACAGTGTAAAGATTTTATATTCTACAGTGTAGTAAAAATTTGCTACAGTGTAAAACTATCATATGTTATAGTGAAGTTAATTCGGCCTTATACTACTTTCAATAACAGGGTGTAGATTTTAATCATTTTCTTTTTCAAGGCCGTTAAAACATACCACTTCTATAACTTACAAAGTGCATAGTACCCTAAACCTGACCCCTAAAATCACCTCACAATCTGAGTTTCCACCGCTGCCAAAACTTCTTCATCGGAATAAATGATGAGCCACTTTGTTGTTGGCATTACTTTGTCAATTTGGTTGTTGCATCTGATGATGATGTTGCTCACAGAATACAAGCCTAATTCTCTCGCATCCCCTATTCTCTCTCTACACTAGATTTCTTTCTCAGTCGCCATGCTTCACTGGCGGCGGCGCCAGTACCTCTCTCTTTTCCTTGAGCCATCGACGCTGTCAGGTCTTTCCTGCTTGCGCACGTAGCCATCTGGTTTTTCGCCTTTCGGCCTGGCCCTTTCTCCCCTTCACGCCAGCATCAGACGGCCAGATGCGTAGACCGATCTCAATGCACGGAGACGTATCAGTGAGATATTGTAGGGACTTTATCTTCCGCATAGATTTGCAACGATCAAATTTCACTGCCAGCATTTGACAAAGGCGTGCAAACAGTGGCTTTGATCTAGTGTAAATGTTACTCCACTAGGAGAGTATTGAGGAGAGAGATGAAATAGAAAATCAATCAAATAAAAATTGAATTAAAATTATTTTATAGAAAGAAATGATGAAATAATAAAATGAAAAAAGTAGTAGTTTTTTTTTTAAAAATTTTTTTAGTATGTCATTGATATAATAGATGTAATGGAGTTTACCATTAATAAAACTCTATTAGATTTACTCTTTGTTTAATTGATATTAGTGATGAACTCGAGTTTCATTAGTGATAGACTCAATTTTATCACCGATGAACTCAAGTTTATCAATGATAACTTCAAGTTTATAATGATAGTCTTGAATTTGTCACTGATAAACTCGAGCTCATTGCTGATAGACTTGAGTTCATTACTGATAAACATTAGGTCAATTTTGTTTTTGTATTCTTCAAAAGTAATATGGTTAAACTTTTCTCACAAAAGTGAAAAAATAGAAAAATGATGTCATAGAAGTGGTAGGCGATTGAAACTATAATGTTTCAACTCTTTTCTCAAACACCACAATAATTTTGCAATCTACTACGCAAACTTGATGAGAACCAATAGGCAAAGACTTTTGTACAAATTTGCTATGGCCTTCAAATATAAAAATACTGTAGAAACAATTCTACCCTTAGAAGTAAAATACAACTCTCTGGCGTTTTTGTCTTTCTCTCATCATGATTGTTGGAATTAAATGTGAAAACGCAACGAAAGAAACAGATTGTATGACAAACAAAAATTTTTTGAAAACTTTGTTCATCGGAAATAGCTCTATAATTTTAACTAAAATATAGAAAACTTAGAGAAATTCGATTCAAACCTTTTGAAGAACTATCAGGGTATCCTAACTTTTTTTTTTTGACACCACAATCTTTCAAGCCAAACCTTCACACCAATGGAACGACGAGTAGGCGTCAAGTTGCAAGAATGAATAATTTCACGCTTTTTTTTGGATCTACTATGTACTTAACACATGAGATAACAGAGCTCTTTTTTTTTTCAGAGAAAGAACTCTTAGTTTTTCTCTCTAGATACTTATAAAAAATTTCACATATATCAGTTCTGAGATAACTGTTATCTCTTTTCTTTTTATATCTGAACAATTAGTTATCAGTTTAATTAAATTTTAAATCTAAAAACCACCTACTAAATTCTTTAGTGAGTGAATCATATACTGTCACATTAGGTATGTAAAGGAGGTGCTTAAAAGTACCTCCACATTTCTTTATTATTTCTTTTTTAAATCTTAAAAAAAATACGAATATGCACACATATATATATGTAATGACCGAAAAAATCTAAAAATTAATAAGTATGATTTATTAAGGATTTTTTCATAATTACTCAGCTAAGTGCTTAAGGAAGTACAAGTATAGAACATACTAAAAATTAATTTCTAAAGTCTTAATCACTATAAGACTTTAGAAATAAATAGTGTTATGAATGCTTAAATTTATGTGCTCTATTTATGAAACATGTAACAATATAATATTATGATAGTACAATAAAATAATTATTTAATGTGCTAAACTAAAAGTTTATGATTCATTAATTTCATGTATGAGCCATAGTAGTGACAATTATAAGAATCTTAACTTAAAATATTTAAATTGAGATTATGTGATAAAAGTGAAATTTCCCAACTTACAATGATTATGTAGAAATTCCTATATGATATCAATTCTGTAAGAGATTAGAGCTTATGAAATTATTTTTAAAAGATTAAGAATTGTTCAATTTTAAAGAGTACAGTTATGTTTACAGGAGTTTAAGTTTTTGGATTAAAATTTGATCAACCTGATCACGACATAGTATAGAAATCAAAGATTAGCATTAGTGTCTATAAAAATAGGAAAATGTAGCCAAAATGGGAAAAATATCCCACAAGTTAGATTTCTATCTCTCTATACTTTCTCTCTCCACACTTTCTCTCTCTTCAAATTTTGGTCAAGATTTCAGTGTCCATTTCTGACACCTCTTGCACCAACAAAAAGCTCTTAATGAGCTGGTTCCAACGAGGAACCATGTCGGCCACAACTCTGTCAGAGGAAGCCTCACTTGTCAGTCAAAGTAGCGAAAAAACCCATATCTCTTTGATGAGATATCTTCACCGTCCGACCACCAATCAACGTGATCTTGGTGTCCATAGACCTAGATTGACAAAAGGAACAAGAAGATACCAGTCTCCCAGCTCGATTTTAACTGGAGCAACACGACGAAGCTGCCTTGTTCTTGCCACCATGTTGCCACTTGATCTCATTGTCGCCGACGATGGTGAAGCACACCGCACATGCCATTCAATTCAGAACTCCATGGTGATGAAAATGCCTCACCCAATTACCTCTTTACTTGGCCACACGCCAAAGTACAATAGCTTCTGTCGTGGAACTACCATGAGCACATGACTTTAGCCATTCCACTATCATTGAGTCAAATTGGTGACTTAGTTATGGTCAAAGGAGGACGGGGAAGATTTTCCTCTGTCCAATTTCATGACCTAGCTAACTCTGGTCAGAGTTCAGGGTCCAACTCCATAAACCATCGTGGCAGCCATCGTTGCTGTCGTTCCTGACCCCATAGCCCTAAATTGATTGGGGGAAAAGACTTAGAGGACCACGAAGAGACTAATCCCCCAACCAATTTTGTGAAAACCCCGCCAGAGGACCACGACCAGTCTCCGCCTTTGCTCGCCGTCGCAAGGCATATGGGATAGCTGTTATAAATAGTGGTGAAGTGCACGACTGTCGTCATCGTGCTTAGACAGCCACAAGAACAAAACCAATAGGCCAATTTGGCCGAAACACTGCGTTTGGGATCGAAGCCACTGGTTATGGCTGAGAAACTCGTCTTCGTTTTAGGTAGTTGGAGGGCAAATTGGGAAAAATTAACTACACTAGTCAACTTAGAAAGCCCAATATAGGTGGGAGCCGAGATTGTAGCTCAATATGGTCACCGAAGTCGTCGCACATGCCCCACGTGCCGCCGCAGGTGGCTGGCCTTTGGCAACCTCAGATTTGGTGATCTCGACCTCCAATCAAAGATCCAAAATCGCATCCTGACTTGTTTCGCCGTTTTGAATACGATGGTGCCCTTCGTTCAAACTAATTCCACTTTGATGAAAATTGTTTGGTACTGACTGCATGTCAATCGAGGCCACTCAAACTACAGTAATGGAGTCCATAATGATGTTTCTAGCAATGTGTGATCTCCAAAAAGCATTCCTAGCCATTCATGGTCACTCGAGGAGCACTATAGAGGATGCTTCATAGACTATATGTACAGCGACGTACAATTGGATCCGCTCAGCTTAGAGTCTAAGTGAGTAGGAATTTCGCCTATAGTATGAACAATCTTTAAATAAAATTGTTTAAAATGTTTTCATAAAAATTTATGAAAATGCATGATCAGTGAATTGACATACTGTGTATATTATGATGTGCTTTTATGTTATGATAGTATGTATTGTTACGCTATGATGTGCCATGTCATGTGTTGGTATGATCATGATAAGTGATGTCACGCCCCGGAGTACGGGAGGTGACGTGGTGGTTTATTTAAATGAATTAAGTAAAGATTTAGTTAAAAATAAGGTTTTAGAAGGAAATTTATAAATAAAAAGGTGATAATTTTAAAATCGTTTGAATAAATAAGTTAAAGAAATAAAGCGATTCATTATAATAATTAAACAAATAGAAATAACATTAAAATAATTAAGTATGGGGTGGAACGCGTATGAGTCCCACTAGCTCACATATTGTGCACACACATATGGTACTGACAATATTATGATACAACCACAGTCCAGAATAAAAGAAAAGTTTAAGTCTTACATGCCTTGAATGATAAATTAGCCTACCCAATACTTCTACTGATCGTAAGTTCGGTCGGCGGACTCTTCTCCAAACCTATGCTGATATCCACCTAGGGTTAAGATTTTAAAACAGATAAAATGTGAGCGAAAGGCTCAATAGGACTACATTTAGAAAATTCAATTTTAAAAGAAATTGCGTAAATTAAATAAACATATAAAAATGTACTGGTACGATCAACAAATAAATAATCAATTGCGAATTTAAATAAAATATAATCTCACCAAAATAATTCGAATTAATCAATCAAAGGGTACCACTTTTCTTTCCTGGGCAAACCATACATAACTCACCACCGTAGTGGCCCAGCTGGGTT
>CAMOHE010033592.1:0-31542 GCA_946598075.1 Artocarpus hirsutus | reverse complement strand
AATCATAATAGAACACTTTTTAATGAATTAAAACAAGTTTTAAACAAGATTTTTACAAAAATCCAAAAATAGAGAAAATAGAGGAAAAATAAAAAATCTTGATTCTAATCCGTTTTTGATGAAATGAAGTTTACATTCTAGCTAATCTAAGTCCATCTAACTTAGATTGAAGCTTTTCTAGGCTTAGAAACTCTAAAATTTTAAAATGCAAGAAAATTTTGAAAAAATAGAAAAACTTTGAGTTTTTAAATCTAACCTCGAATCAAAGCTTGAAAACGTTGTTTTTGTTGTTGAATCTTATTCCCGAGCCTTCAATCTCCTAGCCTGAAGCTTGAAAACAAAATTTGTTTCAAAATTTTGGGAGATTGAGAGAGAAAGTGAGAGTGAACCGAGAGGAAGGGAAGAGAAGAGAGAGAGTGAACGAGAAAAATGAGGAGAGAGAGAGAGAAAGTGAAATAAATAGAAGAAAAGAGAGAAAAGTAGTTGCACAAAGCTGTGAGCAACTACACACTGTTTTCAAATCAAATTGTTTTATTAAAACTTAAATCAACAATTAAAAACAATTTAGAATAATTAAAAATCATCAAAATTAGTTAACACAAGGTTTCCACAAAGTAATCAAATTAAGTTCAAAACACTCATCATGGCACACTAATTCACCATTCAATATTCTAATTCTATTTAATTAACTTCGGGGTGTTACAGGAACCGCCGTTGAGGGTGAAGGGGAAGAAATTGTGAACTCGATCGTAGAGGTAGACGGAGAAGAAGCTAACAAAGAGGAAGAGAAACTAGAGTTTTATTGGAAAGGAGAAAGATCTGAGTTAGAGAGAGATATAACATTTGATGAGAGAGAGGAAATTTAAGGTTCAAAATTTGTTGTTTTGGGTTAGAGGGATGAAATTAGGGTTAGGGTTTAAATTTGGTATTGGTTATATGCAGTAGGGTTTATTGTAAGCTCAATGCTCTTTTTAATTTTTCTCACTGTTAGATCAAAATATAACGGTCCTAATATAAATTCTTTATTGATGGTGAATTCTAGTGCACTCTACCATAGTTTTTCCCCGTATATATAATAAATAAGGGGAGATTGCCATAGTGCACAGTTTTCAATAGTGCATGAACCAAGAGGCATTGGCTAGTGTTGCTGACATGTATGGCTATAACATAGGAATGCTTTGGGATGAGCATGTGTTGGGTTACACCAAGGATGAAAATCTCCATGATAATATTCATATTTTGAAGTCTCGACATAGATATGGAGGAGGGGGAAGGATTGTTCTTCTACAATTTTAGTAAAATATCCACAATATCTACAAATATCTACAATATTGGTGAATATCTATGAAAATCCAAAATATTTGTAGAAATTCCACAAAATATCTAAAAAGGCCGGGAAATTTGCACAAAAATAAATTTTGTTGAACTTTTTTATAATTATTATTCAATAAAATGTAATTAATATTTTGAACCTGAAGATAATAAAAAGTATTTATTAAGATTTATTTAGTCTTAAATAATTTTTACTTTTAAAATGAATAATTTATGACTCTTCTATAAAGCCCTATGTCCTATTACGTGTAGATGTGTGTATTATATTTTTACTATTTTTGTTTATTAGTTCTAATTATTGTTCTTCATGAAGCACATAAATTTTGTTACGATTTTGACAACACTAATTATGATGATGATGGTGGGGTGGTGATGATAATGATGATAGAAATTAGGAAAGAAAAGGAAGTACAATGTCCAATCAAATACCCTTGAGACATTAGAGAAGAAAAATTTACACATGCTATAGAATATGAATATCATGGTTGCAGGACAGCAGGTAAGGGTTAAAGTTGTTAGCAAAATATAGGAGGTACAACGAACAAGTACAATATAAAGGAAAGAATATAAAGGAAAGAATGTTTGAACGAAATCAAAAATGAAATATCACAACAAAATTGAACCTTCAAAACGAATCTCAATTGAAAAATGGCAGTTGAGCAATTGGAAAATGACAGTTGAGGCGTGTGTGGCTCATACTTTCCTTATCTATCTCCTAGGAAATAATGACAAATGACAAAGGTCTATGTACAATCGAACACCGCCTTCAACGAACTGGAAACAACGTCTTCCTTTATCATAAAAAAAAAAACCTCTATGAAAAGGAAGAGAGAGCAAGAACACTCGAAAACAAGAGGAAAGCTTTGTGTTATTTTCTATGTACAATTTAATGGGTGGCTAGCTACAGAAAAAGACCCTAATACTTATACATGTCAGGGGATGTCAAGCTTTTATGCCTAACCAATGTGGGACTCCATATTTAGGCTTTTTCAACAAAATCTAAATGTCAATAAGCATACTTTAAGCATCAATTTCTTATTCACCCGATTACCATTTTAAGCATATAAATATAATATTTTGATCTCCTCGTGATGAAGAATGTAAATCCACCAAGAACTATCACTTTTACAAAATGGGTCTCACAAAAAATGAGGCCTCAAAATGGCTCCTCAAAATTGTTATTAACCATTTTTTCCAATAATCGCCCACATGAATGAAATTAATCAATGACAAAAGAAAACAAAGACACTATATGGTGATAGAGTTCTATGGTTAATACCTGCATATGATAGATAGGCGTTAACCCTTGAACCTTCCTTTGTGAAAATATGTTTACTTTATTGGCTGACCAGTAGACGTGATGTTCTTGAATTGTTCTACCGCTTGTGTAAACGATAACATACCTCACACAGATGTTTTCCTAACACAGTTTTAGTTCTTATGGTTATGTTTATTTTGGCCATAAACATCTCCCTGGTTCTGGAAGAGTTTCTAAAGAATTGAGCTCTAGCAATTATCCTTTGAAGCGGCCCTACGTCTCTCTCACATAAGTGATTTCTTACTTTAAGAGTAACCCACATTATTCTGCTCAAATTCACATCGTATTCGATGCATAAAAATCATTAAAAGCAAACTGCTCAACCTTTTCCTATGGATATCATTGTTTTTATTATAGGAATGGGTTAGCATAACCCCCATAGTGATCCTACTCGGTTTATTTAGTTTAGTTATCCTATTTAACCTAGATCTTGGGATCTCAAGTCAACAAGGTTGGGTTTCCACTGTTTCAACCTATTCTTTCGTGGGATTAAGTCTCATTCCTCTTGATGTTTTCTCAACTTGATCTCTATTCAATCCTTTGGTTAACAAATTTGTAATATTCCCTTTAGACCTTACATGGTCTCTTGTCATGACTCTAGTCGAGATCAGTTGTCTAACGATATTATATTGATGACATATATGTCTTGACTTACTGTTGTATATCACATTCTATGCCTTGCCAATAGCAAATTGATTATCACAATGTATGCATATTGCAGGCATAGGTTTAAGCCATTCAAAAATATTCTCCAAGAAATGTCGTAGCCATTTAGCCTCTTCACTACTTTTATCTAAGGCTACAAATTTAGATTCTATAGTAGATTTTGTTATTACTGTCTACTTTAAGGACTTCCAAGAAACTGCTGTGCTTCCTAAAGTAAATATATATCCACTTATAGCTTTAGAATCTTGTATATCCACTTATAGCTTTAGAATCTTGTATATCAAATATCTAATTTGCGTCAGAATACCCTTCAAAAACAACAGGATCTCTTGTGTAATGTAGCCTATAATTACGAGTATATCGTAAGTACCTAAGTGCTTTAACAATCGTTTTCCAGTGGTCATCTCCTAGATTACTCGTAAATCTACTCAGACTACTCACAGCATAGGCAATATCTAGTCAAGTACATTAAACTGCCTATCACTCTAGCACATTCCACCTAAGATATACTTTCTCCTCTATTTGTGGACAGATGTTGACTAATATCAATGGTGTTCTAGCCACACCATTGTCATTTTTACTAAATTTTTCAAGTATCTTTTCCACATAATGTAACCGACTCAAGATAAGTCCATCAGGCGACCTTTTGATTTTGATTCCCAAAATCATATCAACAGGTCCTATATCTTTCATGTCGAACCTAGAGTTCAACATGCTTTTAGTAGATTTGATCATTTGATCATTGCTACCCACGATTAGCATGTCATCTACATATGAAAAAAATGACATATCCATCGTCTATACTTTTAACATAAACACACTTGTCACACTCATTAATTTTGAAACCATTTGACATCATGATACTGTCAAATTTCTTGTGCCACTGCTTTGGTGCTTGTTTAAGTCTATACAAAGACTTCACCAATTTGTAGACTTTCTTTTCTTGTCCTGGAGCAATACAACCCTCAGATTGTTTCATATATATTTCCTTTTCAAGGTCTCAATTAAGAAAAGCAGTCTTTACATCCATCTGATGTACTTTAAGATTTGTAAAATGGCAATCGCCAAAATCATTCTAATGGAGGTTATTTCGTCATAGGAGAATAAGTATCAAAATAATCAACGCCTTCTTTTTGTCTATAACTTTTTATAACAAGTTAGCTTTATACTTGTCAATTGTTCCATTTGCTTTCATTTTCCATTTAAAAACCCACTTAGAACTTTAGCGGTTTACTTTTTAGAGGAAGGTACATAAATTCTTAAGTATGATTTTGGATGATGGAATCAATTTCACTCTTTATGGCTTCTTTCCATAAAGGTGTTGGGTTTGATGTCTTAAAAGCTGTGACATTATATATATTATTAATAAATAAATAAAGTGACATTTATAATTATTTTAGTTGCTTATGTGTATTATGAATACTTTTATAAATATCAAGAAAATTTCATGATTATTTATGTAACTATAAATTTAGCATATAAGTGTTATATACTTAGGGATAAAATTTATAGATAATAATCTAAATAGTCTATAATAATTAATTAAAGTTTGGGATCTTTAATCAAATATTACAAGTACGGTCTAATCTCATTTCAAATCAAATAGTCTTGTCGGGTTATTAATGTAGAGACATTGTATTGAATGTATTTTATATAATGAGATTATATAGGATTGGACCAGATAAATTATGAATTTCTAATAATCATTTGTCAAATAAAGTATTCAAATTTATCACTATAATGATCATATATTTGACAATCATAATCTTGAGTATTTATTACACTTCTATTTATGACATTATGTTTTCTGACTTACATGGTAAGATTTATATAAATATAGATCATAATTTAGCATATTGGAAACATAATGTAATAAATGACTAGGAATAATATTATACCAATATGGAATCTATTCCTTGCTTATGGAAGTTAGAAAAATAGTTTTCTTGAGTGATGATTCGAGGTTTGAACTGTAGAGCACTCGTTCATAATAAGATTATGAATTAACTGTTCATTAGAGAATCATTGGAACTCAAAAATAAAGATATAATAAGAGAGGTGAACGAAAATTGAACCTAGCTCTTATTATGAACTGTTTATGGAAGACTGATTTATACGTAATGATTATATCAATAGACTACTCGCTAATTTTCTTTGAGTAATTTTACTATAATCTTAAGAGTTTAGTTTCAGGTTTTTAGTGGAGTAACACTGAAACTAATAAATTTGGCACATTAATTAAAGAGTTTAATTAATTGTCATATTTATTGAAACTTGGGTTATAGGTCCATAAGTCCCCAGTGTCACCTCTATAACACTATATTGGATTTAATGTATAGAATAAATTATACAAATTTAATTTAAAATTATTGAATTCTGAATTAATTATTTCACACTTAAGATATTAATGTGATACAAAAAAATGTTCTCTATGATATATAATATAATGTGATAAATATTGTCACATTTAACTAAACATTAGTTAATTAATTAATTGATTATATTTAACTAATGAGACTAGTTAAATATGGTTTTTAAATTAATTAATTAATAATATTTAAATAATAAGATTATTTGAATATAATTTTAATTTTGTGTGTGACACATGTGTAGTGGGACTACATTTTGTCTTTTCCTATTTGGACACAAAATTAAATAATTGATTGATTCATTTAAAACTCTAATTTTAAATAAATATGATTTATTTTTTGAATTTAGATATATATATATATATATGATTTTAAACCAAATCTTATATATATATAAGATTTTATTTTATATATATATATATATATATAGTATAAACGTAAACGTGTTGTTTACGTTTTAAACTTAAAAAAAATAAGCGTAAAGCTTACGTGCATATGTATATATATAAAAGTTATAGAATCATGTTGAAACGTGATTCAATTTTTAATAATAATAAAAAAAGAAAGGATAAGAAGTGTAGTATATATCCATTTTTCATATATCTGATATAATAGTTGTTTTAAATTTAAAATTAATTAAAAAATAACTAATTGTTTAGATATAAAAAGGTAGAGATAACAGTTATCTCTAGATACAAATCAATCTTTTTCACGTAACTTTCATAGAGAGAAAAACTGGGAATTCTTCTCTAAAAAAAAAGTCTGCTATCTCATATGTTGAGTACATAGTAAATTCAAAAAAGTGTGAGGTTAATTCATTCTTATAGTTTAACACCCACTCGTCTGTCCATTGGTGTGGAGGCTTGGCTTAGAAGATCGTGGTGTCAAAGAGGAAAGCTAAGATACCTTGATAGTTTCAAAAAGGTTGGTAAAAATTCTCAAAGCTTTCTATTATTAATTAAAATTATATAGCTATTCTTGATGAACAAAGTTTTTAGAAATTTTTTTTTTTGTCAATGATCCATTCCTTCTACTGCATTTTCATATTTTATTCCAACAAAAGGACCCTCAGATGAGCTTATACCTTCTTTGAACATTTGAGATTCAGCCTCTAGCATATAGGTCAGGAAATCTGCACTAGATGACTTTTCTATCTTTACCCTTTTGCTTCGTCTAGGCTCTTCCTTTTTTTGTCGGTTTCAACTTCTAGGTGATCTTGACTATTATCTACAATAGTCTCAAACGTTCGTTTAGACGAACTTGGACCATCCACTTTTGATTTACAAGGAAATACGCTTTCCAAAAATGATGCATTTCTAGTTTCCATTATCATATTCTTATGCATCTTAGGGTTTCTAGATTCACATATAAGGAACCGATATGCATTACTATTGTAGGCATAACCAATGAAGATGCAATCAACCGTTTTAGGACCTATTCTCATCTTCCTTGGTGTAGGTATCATTACCTTTGCAAGACACCCCCATACTTTCAAATATTTGAAGGAAGGCTTTCTACCTTTCCACAATTCATAAGGGGTCTTGTCTTCTTTCTTCCAGATGGCTTCCCCCTACATGTTCAGTGGCAATCTAGAACTTATCAGCATCACATTCATCATATCCTTTAAGGTACGATTTTTGCGTTCAGCCACATTATTTGATTGAGGTGAATAGAATGGTGAAACCTCATGAATAATACCATATTGTGCACAAAATTCACTAAATGATTCTACATATTCACCACCACGGTCACTTCTTACTATCTTAATTTTCTTATTAAGTTAGTTTTCAACTTCTTGCTTATAGAGAACAAATTTCTCTATAACTTTATCTTTGCTTTTAAGCAAATATACATAGCAATATTTTGTGCTATCATCTATGAATGTGATAAAATATTTATCTCCACCTGTAGTTTGAACAAATTTTAAGTCACAAATATCGCTATGTATCAAATCAAGTTGCTCAATATCTCTCTCAATCGTTTATAACAAAGATCTCATTAGTTTTGCCTTTACACAAATTTCACACTTATGTTTGAGATCAATATTAAACGTGGGTATGTAAGCCAAGTTAATTAGTCTATACAAAGTATCATAATTAACATAACCTAGTCTACTATGCCATAAATTAGAAGACTCAAGCAAATAAGTGGAAGACTTTTTATTTTTATTAATGGAATTAAGCTTAACAACCATTACATTTATTTTTCACATTCCATTTTTCACATATCCCTTTCCCACATGTATCCTATGTTTAGAAAAAACTATTTTATTAGCCTTAAAAACCATCTTGAAGCCATGTGAACTCAACAGAGTTTCATAAATAAGATTTTTTTGGATATCAGGCACATACAACACATTTTGCAGCCTGACTTCTTTGCGTGATGTCAATTTCAAAAATACCATCCCTTGGTTCTTGATCTCAAATGTGGCAGAGTTACCTATATACAGCTTCTCTCTAAAATCTGACAGTACGAGCTTAGTAAAGGAAACTCTATTACAGCAAACATGGCGTGTGACCTCTGTGTTTAGCCACCACTCCTTTGGGTTAGAGTCCACCATGTTGACTTCAGAGACCACAGCAGAAAGACTGATGTTTAACACTTCTTGTGTAATGGTGTCCACCACATTGGCCTTTTTCTTCTTGTTCCTCTTTGGCAGCCTACAATCTACCGACTTGTGACCCACTTTGTCAAAGTTGAAACATTTGGAATTTCTACTTCTTTGAAATTACTCCCTTAGGTCCCAGCTTGAACCACGACTTGTTTTTCTTATTTTCGGAGCTTTTGTCATGCTCCTCCATATTTGCTTTGGCAACAGACTTGTTAGAAATCTTTTTCTCAGATCCTCTATTGTCTTCCTCAATGCGAAGTCGAACAATAAGATCTTCAATGCTCATCTCCTTACCCTTGTGCTTCAGATAGTTCTTGAAGTCATTCTACACAGGGGCTAGCATCTCTATAATTGCAGTTACTTGGAAAGACTCACAAATTATTATTCCTTCTGCATGGATTTCATGAATGAGTAATTGCAATTCTTGAACTTGACTAATTATAGTCTTAGAACCCACCATTCTATAGTTCACGAACCGTCCAACTATGAATTTTTTAGCACTAGCATCTTCTGTTTTGTACTTGTGGTCCAAAGACTCCCACACTTCTTTGGCTATTTTTTTGGGACTATAGTACTGCTTGCACATTATAAAGTGCATCAGTCAAGCTGTTTAGAATATAGTTCTTGCATAAGAAATCTAAATGCTTCCATGCTTCAACAGCAAGCAAAGTCTGAGTTTTTGTTTTACCATCTCTAACAGTAAGAGGATCCTCTTTCAAGAATCTTGTAAGATTCAGTGTTGTCAAATACAACAACATCTTTTGTTGCCAAGTTTTGAAATTCAGTCTACTGAATTTCTCAAGTTTTTCATTGTGGTTCACAGGAACCGAAACCAACAAAGGTTGCATTGACGTTAAGGCATGAACCCGAGGTGACGGCATCAGTGCCTCGGAAGTGCTCCCAGTTGGAACATTCTTAGTTGAAACAATGTTCATGTTATCTCCCATTTCTTCAACTTCAAAAAAAAAAAAAAAAAACTAAAGTTTAAGTCTTAAAATTTATACTAAAGATAAATTCACGTTTTATTTTAAGTAATATACCAAACTGTATATATATTAAAATAGAGCAAGTAACTGAAAAACGTAATTTGTTGTAACAAAACATTAACAAGAACAGTTATGTTATAATATAATAAAACAAAATACGTAAAGATGAACTATTATGACATATAACTATTACAACATAATATAACAAACAAAAAAAATGCAAACAAGGAAAAGTTATTTTATATATATATATATATAACTTAAACAAACAAAACCGTAAAAAAAATTGTTATATATGGGAAAATATATTTATATATGTATATATATAATTTGTAAACGTTTATAAACCAAAAGTTAGAACAAAACATAGACGTAAGTAGATTATGAAACATTTTGAACTTTAAACGTTTAACAAAATTTTCTAGGAAATAACTAAAACACACAACATGCATAAATTGAAGAAAAGAGCGGAACAAAAAAAATTGTCTCATCTCGGTGTCCAAAACCTGTTCGTTGTCAATGAAACTATATTTGTTTAAGATTGTTAGCAAACTATAGGAGGTACAACAAACAAGTACAATATAAAGGAAAGAATATTTGAACGAAATTAGAAATAAAATATTACAACAAAATTTAACCTTCAAAACGAATCTCAATTGGAACGAAAATGGCAGTCGAGATACATGTGGTTCACACTTTCCTTAAAACAAATTTGTCCTCTCTAGTTGTGTACAAGGATTCAACGGACGTCTGTCTCCCAGGATACAATGACAAATGATGATAGTCTATGCACGATTAAACATCGCCTCCGGCGAATTTGAAACAATGTCTTCCTCTATCTCTAAAAAAAAACCTCTACGACAGTAGTAGACAAGACTCGAAAAAAAAAGAAAGAGCATAAAGACTCGAAAACAAGAGGAAAGCTTTGTGTTATTTTCTGTGTACAATTTCGTAGGAAGCTAGATTTAGAGAAAGACCCTAATATTTATACATGTTAGGAGATGTCAAGATTTACTGCCTAACCAATGTAGAACTACCCTAATACTTCTACATGTTAGGAGATGTTAAGTTTTAATGCCTAACCAACATGGGACTCCACATTTAAGCTTTTTCTAACAAAATCCAAATGCCAATGAGCATACTTTGGGCCTTAATTTCTCATTCATCTGATTACCATTTTGAGCATATAAATATATAATGTTGATCTTCGCGTGACAGAGAACGCAAATCCTCCAAGGCATATCGCTTTTATAAAGTAGGTCCTACTAAAAATGAGACCTCAAAATGGCTCCTCAAAATGATTATTAACCACTTTTTTCCAACAAAAGTAACATATAGCAAGACATGGTGCAACTTAAATGAGTCAAATTAATGAGGATTTCGTTGTATTGATTTTTGACTTCATAAGCTTTGGAATTAACAAAAATTCTTATGATTATAATATCCTTTATAGTTCTAAAACAAGGATGAGTTCAGAAGTAAAAAAACCAAAATGCTTTTTTTGATATACTTGTGTATCCCTTTGCCATAAATTAGTGTTAAAACATCATTACAACTCTATGAAAATACTCATCAAGTTAAATAAATTAACAGTAGAAAGAAATCAAGAAACATAACAGTAGGAAGAAATCAAGAAACATACATGTGGCATATTCAAAACTATTCAAGGGTAAAAACCTAATAGATATATTATTTAAATCAAGATCAAAACCTATATAGTGCTTTCCAACTGGCTAGAAAGTCTTTTTAGTATTAAAGACACATGAATTTGTGTGTACTTTGTTATGTTTGGTGGTAATTTTTATATACTATATTATATTATTGTATGTTTTTTTTAAAGGATGTTAAAAAAACCATCGTGAAATCCTCCGTCATGATACTAAATTGAGTTTTTACGACATTTTTGTTTACCGTCACTAAACATCCGTTTAGGCATCAATTTGAAAGATTTGGGGCCCTTTATCACGAGGGTTTTCTCAAAAAACCATCGTGGAAATACATTCTTATACAAAAATACCTAATATATAGATATATCCCTTTGCTTAAAAAGAAGAAAAAACAAAATAAAAAAAAAATTATTGAAATAAATTGACATACATTTGTTTACAAATGCTTATTTTTTCCTCTTTTTTTATTGGTTCCTCAATACATATCCATTCTATATTTTTGCAAAGCAAGTAGGAAATATCATAAAAAAAAATCAGCAATCTCTTTAACCGGTGGCAATTCTTTCATGAATGAGGGGATGTTTGCGCAATCCTTTGCAACTTCTTCACCATCAATAACTACTCTTTTATAAGTCCAAAGATTTATGAAACTAGAATTTGACCACCCACCCTACGCTTTTAAATTCCGTAATCCAACTAAAGTGGACAATTTGGTGAAATTGGTACATCCCTTATTCATGGGTGTCTCAACAGCATTCATTATTGTCTCAAATAAGTCCAGAAGGTGTAAAAAGTATTCTTCCAAGTCATTGACTTATTGTCATGATCATCTATATTATCTTCCAAATAGATTCCTTTTTTTACTTACTAAAGTTGAATTAAACTTAGACTCGCCATGAAAATGTCATGCTTGGTAACTATTTATAGTCCCATTTTGAAATAAATATCCTCTAATATTTGGAATTGAATGAGATCTATGATTTTCATATTGAACATAAAGGCACTGAATTTTATCATCATGGGCATAAGTTTTAGCAAAATCTAAGAACTCTTCGACATCCTTCACATTTCTCTAGTCAATTGAAAACCCAACATCTATTTCTTATCCATTTCACAAGTCCAAAATCGAAATATATATAATACAATTCAATTAAAAACAATTTCACAAATTAATTAACCTACTATATATAAATCATACTATGAATTCACAAATTTCACAAATTATTCATGTCCATTAATTTCAATATAGCTAATCATGCTCAAATATCCACAAATTATGCATATCCATCATATTCAAATAATAAATCATATGTATAAAACAAATTAATCATACCCATATCCAAATAATTAATCATATTCATAAAACAATAAACATTTATCAATACAACTAATTGATCTATAAATTAATGATACCCAACATATCTAAAAACTGATCATAATTATAAATTCACAAACCAAAAAACTAATCAATAAAATCAAAACCTACTTATAAATATACCTAACACTCACAATTAGTAAGGAGATTAAGGAGGATGGAGGCTGAAAGGGATGACGACTGCAATTTCGAGAGGTTCTGGATGTATTTTTGAAAGCTGGGTTTATAATTTGTCTCTGATTGACAAGCTAGAATAAAGATTTTAATACAACTTCCATGACGATTTTAACAAAAAACCATCGTGAAGGAACGTTCCCCCTACCATGACAATTTTCTTCTTCTCAAGCAAACTCCCTATGCTTTTTTTTTCCCTTACCACGATAGTTTTTTAAAAAAAGGTAGTTAAATGAAGGTGGTCTAATCTTAAATTTCTAAGAGTGTATATTATTGTATATTGTTTGCAACGAGTATGTAAAATAATATTAGAAACATAATCAATATATATAATAATGTATCCTTTTATTGTAAGCAATATAACTCTCATATTACATATAATATTATATTAATTCTGTTATCAACTTGGTTTAAATTAAGTAATATTGATTATTTTAGCATTGTACAAAGTTGTAAAAAAAATTACAAGTTTTTCTCATGATATCCATTTTTTTCGAATATCCATCAATATCGATAATATCCATGACATTATTCACAAATCAAAACCTCAACAACATTAATGACATTAACATTTTCTTTCTTGGTTGCAGCAAACTTGCTCCCATCCAAAATAATCGATTGTTATTTGATTATTCCGAATAACATTTCGCACACAATACACATTTCACAAGATATTAATAATAGTAAAAAACAAATCTCATCAGTAGTTCATGAATTCTTTTTCTCTTTAAAATTAGTTCATGTAATTAATTGTCTCATAAATAGCTCCTAAACTCATAAGATATTTCATGAATGATCTCTCTATTAAATTTTAGATAAAAAATGTTAATTTTGTGTCGTAAAAGATCCTTGAACTATCTCCTCTATTTAAAAATAATCCCTATATTAGAACTTGTATTAAATTTAATCCTCAAAATAAAAAGTATGCTAAAATTAGTTATTTTATCAAATATATAGATTAAAAAAATAGAGCTGTGATCTTTTGATTCTATTTAAACACGTAAATTCCTCAAGAATAATAAGTTAATAACTATAGACTTATAGAAAGAGATAAACTTCAAACAATGCAAATTGGATAATTTCAACTATATGATGCCTTTTCATTTGGATACTTTGGTATATTTAAAACAAAAACCAAAAAGATCAACAATAGCAAAACAGACTGGAAGAAAAATAAATAAATAAATAATCATTAGCGAAGTAAATCAAATAAGAAATGACATTTTAAAGCATATTAGTAAATGTTCAATTTTTTGTTAAATGAAAAACTACATGTTTCCTAAAACTTTAAAAATCTGAATCTAAAAAAATTAAAAATCAATGTCACATGATTCAAATATGATGAATTAGAAATGCCAACATCCCAATGGTAAACTAATGATAATTAATCAATAATTCACCTAGATTAGTCAATAATTTATAAAAGAATGAACACTTTTTAAAATTTTACAAAAATGATACGTTTACATGTTACTTCATTTAAAACATTTAATGCTTTCTACCTATTTGTTGGACTAGTGAACCAATTTTGACATACTTTTTTTTAAAAAAATATAAGAACTAAATGTAATATAGTTTTTAATATAGACTATCTCTAAAGAGGAAAAAATATTTCAAGGACTTTTTATAGGACAAAGTCAATAGTTTTCATGCAAAACCTAACAAATGAATTAATCACGAGATATTTTTTGAGTTCAGAAACTATTTATGAGATAAAATTAATTACAACAACTAATTATAAAGAAAAAAAAGAATTCAGGGACTAATTATAGATTTATTCAAAAAAAAAAAAGAATAAGCAAACAGAGTCCCCGTCTTCAAAAGAAAATCTAAGAATATAATTTTCTTTGATAATCATAGGTTTCATCTAACAAAAATAGTGAGCTACAAAATTGGAAGTCGTCCATCTTGCCTGTTGTGGCTAACGAGGCGGTGCTATACTCCTCTCCACCGTTACCACAATGCTAGGGCAACCACAACCTCCTCCTGCACCAAAAAGAAGAGGGGAATCAACTTTGTAAGTATTGCCACTTTCGTGTCTAGCCATAACAACTCTGTCGTACATATGAAGAACATACATATGAATAACTGGTGGCCATTAGTCTGGGAACTTGGCATTATATATATGAAATTCTTGTGTAGGAGATATGATGTTTTTCATTTTTTTTAATTGCTAGATTTGAACTAGAGCTAGTTTTGTTTGACTTCTCTCTTAACGTTTGACTTTTTTTAAATGTTAGATCATTATTTATAAAAAATGTTTTTTTAAATAAAAAGCTTAAACTTAGAATAGGACCAAAAAACCAATTAGTTTTTAGAATTTGGTCGAAAGCATCATTAATTAGAAAAGATTTGGGGAAATTGTAATGCCTTGAATGTTAAATACAATTAATCTTGTGACTAATCTAAATTATGAGTGTGCTTAATTAATTTAGAGATGTAAAATTTCATGTTACATAAAATCATACACATTTACATATTTAAAATATATTTTAGTTACAATTTTTAATTTTTAAACTATTTTTACCATCTACCTTATTTATCCACACACCCTATATCTTTCTTTTATTTCAAAATCACCCCAATCTCTCTCTCTCCACTCTCAACTGTGGATCACCCCTTCCAAAATGCCACATTTTTTTAAGTCTCCAATATCTTGAAGACAACCCCACCTTAAGATCCACCCCACTAAATTGAGAACCCTACTCATAACTCCCCATTTTCCCCTTCTCCCATGCCAACTATCTTCCTCTCCCTCTCTTCATTTTGTTGTAGTAAAAATACAGCAAAGACCAACAAAAGACACCCCTCTTCCTTGCAAAAAATAATAATAAAAAAAAATATGCCACCACCATGGCCAAGACATTCTAATCTCTCAAGCACCATTAACGGTTTGAGTTTTCAAGTGTTTCAAAGCATTCCAAGGTAAGCATTTCAAATCCTAATTCGATTTTGTATTTGTTTTCCGTTAGTCTAAAATCTTCTTTTAGTTTATGTCATCTCATTTTCAGATTAAAGCTAAGTTTTGTGGAGAAAATATGCATATTTTGTGTTTTGAGTTTGGTTATGTAAACTTTGATTAGAATGATTGAAGCAATGATTATGCTATTATTTTGATTCAATATTTATGTTAGAAACATGTTTTTATTGTTTGAAAACGAACTTACTCACTACATGTTAAAGATTTCATCAATCTAATTGTCAACAACTGAACTTGGTATGTTTTAGTTTTAGTTTTCTATGTAAAGATAAAACTTTGGATTCTGGAGTTTAAATCCATTCAAATGAATTTAAACTTGTTGTTTATAATATTATATCATTTATTTATGTTTTCCATGCTCTAAGATGTAAAAATTAAGTCCAGAATCAAGCTCGGAGCTCGAGAGGTTTGAAAACCCAAACTTGGAATTTTTTTCTAGGTGATGAAGGCAGTAGGCTAGTGAATGCCAAGCCAGTCCCTTCAGGCTGCAGGCTAGTCTTGGGGCCTCCCAGGGGCCTACGTGCCTCGACAAGAAGCAGGCCAGTTCCAAGGACTAACAGGCCGAAAAAACATGTTGTTTTGTATATTTTTGTGACTTTCAACTCTTCTTAAAACCCTTTGATTCCAAAATTATTTTAAACAAATTTTAGACAAAAAATGTATCCTTAATTCATTTTAAAACATAGTTGTATCATGTCTCAAAGTTACATAAAATTTTAAATGCATACTAGTAAAAATGGATTGGCACATGATTTACTTATGAATATGGTTATTTGTTGAGCTTTAGTTTTGATTATCCTTATATACACCTTAGGACTAAGGAAGTGTGGAGCTAACATTAATTATTTTCAAGATTAAAAGATTGTTCTTAAGCTTAAGAGGTAGGATTTCTAATCCTTTTCTTGGCAACCATGATTGAAATTAATTTGTTTTGTTTTGGCCAATAATATTATCCTGAGATGAGCATGTTTCTTAAAAGATTGTTTATAAATATGTTTTCGTATATTGCTATGAGTTTGCAAAATATATATGATATGTAAATATGATTAGTTTTATATTTTCACAAATGAATTTGAGAAATTATGATTTAGACTCAGAATAAGAAATTTTGAGCATACTGAGGTGTTCAAATGATATGTCCTTGGTGGTTGGTTTTTAGTAGCTAGAAAGATTGAGTTATATAGAGTGTAACCTTGAGGGTAGGCTTTTAAGCCTCGATCGGTGGGCTCCAAAGCATGGGCAATAGCTGAAGTATTGTAAATGTTCCATATATGATATATAAGGGGAACATGGGCATTTAGCTAAAAACGTCTCATCTCTTTCTTAATTTTTTTTTATCACATTTGCAATATCTGATACTCTAATTATTTACATATTTATCTTTTGTTTATATAAATACTTTAATTGTTTTGATATGTTAAAGTTTTAACAAATATTATCCTACTAGTTCTTTCTCTTATTTTTGTGTTTTAAATTAATCCCCCTTTAGCCGATGTTAAGGACAGTACCGAATAGACCATGAAAGTTGCAGTTTTCGATGCGAAGTGGAACCTCGAGCGGGGATATACTTATTTGTAGTTTAAGTCCTTTTCTTTTTGGTCAAAGCATGTAGAACCTTAATTTCTGTTATTCCCTTTCTCTTGGACTTTACTTTGGACTACAGTTGATGTCGTTTGTATCACACATATTTAAATTTCCTGTTGTATGTTTTGAATGTAGAATTGTGTACGAATCTCAAACCGATGTTAGAGGCATTTTTTCTTAACGGTTATGTTTTGAGGTTTTCTTTGAAAATATTACTTTCTCTTAGGTTTAAAGTACTTAGTAAACATTGCAGACATCCTAAAATGAGTAGGCCAAGGATTATATGTTTCAAGGGTAAAATAATCATTTTATAAATAAGCAGAAGTTGCCATGAATGTTTTTGATTATTCTTTTATTTTAGGGATTAGTTTAGGAAAATATTTAAGTCACATTTAATTAATTCTATTTTCAATTTGATTACAAGTTTCCATATTTTACGTAAATTGTTTTCTTAATCTAAGCCTCCATGTAATGCCCTGGTTTCGAGTCGTGACAGCAATAGATGAAGAATAGGGGTAAAGTGGCACATGGAGTTTGAGGCAAATTGTGGCAAAAATCCCGTTATAAATTCTTATGAATCAGAAGTCCTATTTTCTTACGATCTCTTCCATTTCATTGATTTACCATCCCTCAGAGGGACAATAAGGAGCCAAAAGCATGCATAGGTCCAAAACCCGTATCCAATTCAACGGAAGCTAGAAAGAGTGGTTTGCAAAATTATACACGTGCAAAGTGTGGTGGTCAAATGAGTATGGAATGAAAATTTCACCAAAAATAAATATTGTATGACACGAAGACATCGATGAAAACAAGTAATATATGATAGGAGTTAGCCAAAAAAAAAAAGAATTATATCACAAGATGACAATAAGTCCTCTAGTTTGTAAAATTACTACATGTTATAGTTGCGTACATTTATCTTTCTATGCACTTTGTCCATTGTATGCTATCCTTTTTCATCTTTCGGGCTTGGATCGTGCACTATCTATTGTGTGTCTCAAGCGGTTACTACCGCATTTTCTCCTATCAGTATATTCAAGAAAATAAATTCCATACCAAAAAAAAAAAAGGAAATTAGGAGACTACTTCATTGGGACAATTGAAAGAAAACAAAATTATGAGAATTGGTTTTAAATTTATAATGTTGTTTTTAAAATTACAGGAAAAAGAACTTTTTTGTATATATATGAGGGAGAAAAGGTCTCTCTCCAATTGAGTATTATTTTGATCAAAAGGCGTAATATTGTCTATTTTTATTTTTTGAGGATCTCTCATTTATGATTTATTGATATACATTTTAGGGAAATTGTAATACGTAGTCATTTTCCAAGGTAGCTCAAGTGAACATCATATTATAAAGTTGTAAAATAAAGAGCATATTTCTAATTGAGGTTAGTCCCCCTAACCTTTTATGAAAGCGAATATTTAGTTCCTAACTTTTTTTTTTATTGAACTGCCCATACCTTTGATTTTAGTTGTTAAAAAATTAATAAAAATCAAAAGAAGAATTTGTTAAAAAATATAACAAAAAACAAGTAACCCAAACCAAAAAAAAAAAAAAAGGAACAATCCAAATCTTCCTTAGATCTTCTTCTTAAGCATTACATTATGGAAAGAAAAAGAAAAATGGCATATCTATCAACAATAAACCAACCATAATAAACCTAGATCACATTGAATGCATCCACTGCATCTTTGGACCCATATCAAATTAAACAAAGTACAATTTCTTTTCAAACTACCTGAAAAATATCAAAACATTTAAGTATGTCTAATAACATAGCTTAGTTGGTCCTCAAAGTTATAAAAAACGTGACAAATTGGTTCTCAAAGTTAGTAGAAAAGTGACAAAATGGTCTCTCAAAATCCAGCCAAAATACCCACATGTAAAGAACAACACCCATCCTTTCTTTTCAAACATTCTTTGTAACGATAGATCTAGAGAAGCTCAACAAAGCCGAGTTCAAGTTGTAGCCCAGACCCCCTCCCAAATCTCTCTCTTTCATGACAGGAGCCAACCTCATCATGGTCGTTCCCATCGCGTAGCCCCCCACTGCAAGTAAACCCCCCATCATAGTCCCTCCCAGCACAAAGTCCCCATCATGAGCCAACCTCACCATGGTTGTTCCTATTGTGAAGCTACCCACCATGAGTGAATCCCGTCATGAAACTTCCCACTCCCTTATCCTACCAAAACTTCTCTCTTTGATTTTTTTTGTAATTAAGGTCTACAATAGCCATTTTCTCCTAATTTTATAGAACAATTTTTGCCGCAAATCCTCCTCCTCAAGAACCCTAGAATAAGCCTAAAGTATATACGAGAGGAGAGAGAAAAAGAAAGAGAGTTGTGCATAAAGAGAGAAATAAGGGAGAAAGAGAATTAGGGAATCAATTTTTGTTTTTGTTTTTTTCTATTTTATTTTTTCTAATTTTAATCAATATTATTTAGTTTCTATTTATTTATATTTTATTTGTTTTTATGTTTTTATTTTAATTTCTTAAAAAGTAATTGTAATTTTACTAAAATGCTCTTACTAAAGAGATCACATGTGCATCACGTGACCCTTTTTTAATGCCTATCAGTTAAATTGATCCCTCAATAATTAAAATCAAAGGTTTAGATCAGTTTAATAAAAAAAAAAAAAAGGTCGAGGATCAAATTTGTAAAAAGTTGGGTGCTACTGGTGCAATTTAGCCTTCTAATTAATGAAATGTATTTTTCCAAGTATACCTATAGATTTCTTTTTCTTTTTTTTTTTGGCCTCCTCTTCCTTGTCTCATGTACCATAGGTTAAAAAATTCCCAAAAATTTTGTTTTCTCTATATCTCTCTCTCTCTCTCCGTTCTTACTCTCTCCTAATGTTTATCTCCATGGTCTTTATCTATCGGTCTCTTTCTCTTCTATTCGCCATGGCTAATGACGCCAAGGTTTGTCAAGAAGCCATCATTTTCGTCTTAATCGCGGTTGCTCTCCCATCCCCACATCGCAAGAGATCTTCCCAAAGGAGATTGAAGCTTTCTTGATGCCATTCTTCCCAGCTGAGATTGAAAATGCTCTTGTAGTCATCACATCCAAACTACCTACGGGAGATCAAAAATTGCCTGTTGTTTTCATCTTTGCCTGTCGCTCATTGCCTCCGATCATCATCGCATTGTCTCCAACCATAGTGATGACTTATAGATATGCTCCACAACATGAGAAAAAGAGAGAAATAAAGCATGAGAGAATGAAAGAGAGGTCGAGAGAAAATGAGAGATAACAAGAGGGAGGAGAGAGCAACAAAGAACGGGAAAAGACAAAGAATGCTAGTGAGGAGAAAGAAGAGAAAGAACAAAAGGACGGAGAGAAGATAGGTCAAAGGGCATTACTGGTATTTCAAAAATTTATTTTTAGAATTTTTTATATTTTTTATGTTTTAAAACTTTTACTATCAATTTTAATTAATCCCTATAAATTTGCTATTTTCCTCAATCTCTCTTAATTTTTAATAAAAGTTTTATCAGCTTTTTAGTAAAATAAATAAATAAATAAATGGCATGAATGATTATTTGTGACAATTTTAACTCAAAGATATTGGGTAAGGATCTATGATTAAATTTAAAAAAAAAAAAATTTGGATTGACTTCCTATACATGTAAATTTGAGGTACATTGTTTTCTTTTTTTTTTTCAAAAAAAAAAAAAAGATCCTCCATATTCTTAAATAAACTGACCCAAGAGTAAATCACATTCAACTTTCATAAAATATAAACGGATATAGAGGCAAATAGCTTATTTAAAAATATTTTTAAAATAAATAACCATACTTGTTAGTGATATACCCTAGGCCAATTATGTAATGACTACATATTGATTTCATTACTTATGCATTTTATTAATAAAGAGCCATTTTCATTATTGTTTTTTATTCTAATTTTATGAATAGTTAATTCTACCTAAGGTCATCAAGTATGTGACTTGATAGTAAAACTCTTAGGTGAAATTGAATTATATTCTAAATTATCCCTAGTCGGTCATTATTATTAGGATAATAATAAATGAAGACTAGTATGAAGTTTGACTGATGATTGTGTTTTACTAATCATGTGTATGAGATACCAAGTCAACTCATAGATACATATTTGAGAAATGATGTATTGGATTGACCCGCTATGAGAATACTGTGTGGATAATTGTCATAAGTGACTCTCATTACAATAGTATTATCCTAGTCCTCTGACCTGAAATCACCATAGTTTTTTACATGACAAGTTCTATATTTTGACACAACCTAATATTATCTTTAACAAGATGAAGGAATAGATTGTTGTTGGATACAGAGTGAATCATGTGAGGAATATAAGTGATTAAGAAGGAATTTGTCCCTCATTTATTATAAGAAAGATATCTGTAGGCCCCTCGATAAGTTAGACTAAAGAAAGATGTATGGCCATACTAGAATGAATCGATAAGGTTTATCAATATCAGTCTCCTTAAGAACGAGAAATAATATGATTGAATAGTATAAGGACGACATAAACCATGCCTTATGTTCAATCAAATTATCTAGAGACAAAAGGACTTTAATACTTATTGTGGATTAGGTTATGTCGGATTATTGACATTCGCATAACTTGGGTAATCATAATGTCTTGCTAGAGGCCACTTATGATTTGTGGGCCAGAAACATAATTTCAAGCCCACTACCAACGTTATGTGAACCTACAGGGTCGCACACTTAGAACAAACCAAGAACGAATTTTGGGTTAACTGTATCTAGGTTCGATGAACCTGATAATGTCCAGATTCGATATACTAGATATGTCTAGGTTCATTGAATCTAACATTATCTAGATTATCTGAATCATATTAGAATTACTGATATTATTTAGATTATCTAAATCATATTCGAATTACTGATATTATCTAGATTTTCTGAATCATATTCGAATCACAGACATTATCTAGATTCTCTAAATCATATTCGAATTACAGTTTACCCTAGTTAAAATCTGACTCTATCTCGAAGTCAATATATATATATAAATATCTGTTTTAGGGTATCTAGTCAAATTAAGAAGAGAAAAGGCGTTCTTTCATTTAAAAGGGGGCAAAAATATTAAAACCCTAAAAATTAGAGAGAGTCATTTAACGCAAAAAGAGGGTGCTAGCACACCAATTCGTTTTTGAGAGAATCTGTTCGTGTGGATACCTATAGAGGACGTTGCTCTAAGTAACAACGTTTGAATCTGATCCCGATTACTAAAAGCTTGAGTTAGGGTGTCACCGGAGTGAACCCGCTCTTTTCCTTCCAGAATCCTACCCGTTTTGTCATCCTGGTAAGATTCCATGACTTTGTTATCAATCTAATCGAATTAAATGGATCTTGCGAGGGTTTTGTGGGAATTAATTTTTAATTTTTCGCTGTGTATTTAAATCATAAAATCCAACAAAACCTAACAATACTTTTTCTAAATTAGACAAATTACCCCTCCTTATTAATCATAAAGTCAAAATCACAAAAATAATCTTCATTAATTAGTTTATCAGTGATAAAACTCGAGTTTAGCAATAATAAACTTGAATTTATCGAGTCTATCAGAAATAAACTATAATATATCAGTGATAAAATCCTAGTTTATTGATGATAAATCTTAGTGTATAACTAATAAACTCATAAAATATAAATTCTAAAAAAAAACTCAAACCCTTTTCTCTCTTTGTTCTCTCTTTGCCTCTAGCTCTTCTTTCACTGCACCATCTGTCACACGAGACATTGTTGCAGCCAAAAGAGATTGCCAAACGCCGTCTTCATCACTTCTCTCTCTTTTCCCTACTGTTGTCATCGATCAGCGCCACAACCATATTGTTTTGCCCACCTTTGCACCCAGTTTGGTCGTCTTGGCTCTGGACTGTTGAAAAAGCCGTACACAGTGAAATTTTTTTTTTTAATTTTTATATCATAGTATTTTCAAAACACAAGTTTGACATGCTCTATCCCTAAATTAACCAAATTTTACTAACCTTATTAGCCGAAAAGCTCTCACAACCTATGAAGAGAAAGGTTTTTCAAAAGAGCCTCAACCAACTGGTCTTATTTGCTATTCTCCATCCACGATCGAAAGTGTGTGTAGGCACACATCGTACAGCTTTTCCCCGCTGACTCTCCTTCCAAACAATCGAGGAAACCCACTGCTAAGGTTTGTGATTTGTGAACAATAGCTCTCAAGGAGTTTTAGAGACTCAATACAAAGTGCTCACTCTTAATTTCTCAACTGATTTGAATTACTTATAAGTCTCACTCCCTATTTATAAAGGTTGGACCCCAGATGTTAGTCCTTATTAAACAAGGTCTCAAAAATTCGAATCGGGATCAATATTTGATAAAAATCAAGTCTAAAAATGCGTGATCATAAATCATTCAGTCGGCACGTCAAATTGACAGATCGACCTGTCGAACTTACAAAAATGATCCTTGCGAATCTTTTATTTCTCACCCTAGATTCTTAGGATGAAGTCTCAATTTTAATTCAAGTAACCTAAAAAAGAAGTTATTTAATTAAAATAATCATATCTAGATAATTTCTAGGAAACAAATATTTTTGATAATTCAACAAGTTTATCTTGAATTAATTTACTTGAAATTAATTCAATTGATAAAAAGACATGAATTATATTATCCTAATAATTTAACAAGTTTATCTTAAATTTATTTTTCACAAAATTAACTCAACCAATAAACACACATGAATTATCTGTCTTACCAAATTTTAACCAATATGATAATTTGACATAAGTCATCAATTTATTAAAAAAACACGTCGTATCGTTATAGGATTTATTATGAGCTAGTAACGGGAACCTGATGGACCTATACAATTCAAGCTCCTGATAATTATGAAACTCAATATCCCAGATATACATTTCATAATTATCAACTCTAACGCTACTCCACTAAAAGTTTAGAGCTGCATTCTCAAACTATGTAGAATTACGAAGCCCGAATAGCTAAGTTTTCGTGACATTTCATAATGCATCGTATCCTCATAGGATATCCATAATCGGCTTAAGGATAAATTCTGCCTTACTTTCCCGATTATTTTTGTCTTACGTTCCATTATCTTACCATCGAAAAACTTACCATCCAAAGATAGTATACCATTCGGTTATACCTATGTATCCAAAGGGTTGAACACTCTATTTTTCTAATTACAGGATAATGCATATAAGGGGTTATCAATGACTCCTAAAGAGGAGCTATGGATTCTATATCTATAAATAATAGGTCTATACTATCAAAAATCATGCCTCCAATATACCGACATGCATACTAACATTAAAATGTAGATGTCACCCTTTGATACATTAAAAGACATACGTCAAGACAACGGGCTCACTATTCATTTTAAGATTTAGATACAACACATATGATTGTCTAAAGTGAATTGATTTGTCGAGACAAAATTATTAATCTAAATCAATTACAATTTATGTCTCAATCCAACACATCGTTACCGTCACTTATGACAATGCACCAATGTTTCTATTCGCAGAGTCCACATCCGATAGCCAAGATAAACCATTTTCTGTTAAAGATATAGACACCACAACAATTTTTGTATGAATAAAGTGTCCAACTTTATTCCCTCGATTGCAGATCTTATAATTTAAACCGTCACCTTTAGAATCATGTCTTCCTTATAATCTGTCCATCATATGCCTGATTCCATAGGTTTAGACCGACAGTCTCAGACTTTTGTTTGCTTATCATACATTCAACAATTATGAACATAGAGAGGACAACAATTTAGTATGTGAACTCTTGTAAACAGTCACCATCAAATATACGTTATCCACCGCTTGATTAAAAAGGGGGAAAAAAAATCTTTAACATAACAGAAGCATTTACAGCTACAGCACAAAGTTACTCATAACTCTGAAATGGTTTGTAATAACATACGCCTCAAATTAGTTAAAAAGTGTGGGGTGGATTTGAATAATATTTTACTCCAAAGTCGGCATAGCAGCACGTGTTTACACAAAGCATATCTCCTTAAATAACTTAGTTGGGGCCATTTAGGTCGATCAATTCTTTACTGCTTGTGATTCTCTACCATTTTATACTCTTTTTATAGTGTCACCATGAAGAGATACAAATCCCTCGGTTGCAAGTGTGGAAACTGCATTTCTCAGCTGCGATAACACCAATAAAACAAAAGTCACTAGAGTGATCGTTTGATCCATTCATTTAGAGAGAGAGAGAGAGAGAGACTAACATCATTGAGGTGAAATTCACTGCCAGAGCTCTGCTTCTTCAGTTCCTCCAATAACTACAGCAGTAGCAAAGCAGATTACAAGATACTTTTTTGAGAAAATTAAGTTAAATGAGTAGAAAATGAATATTTCACACTGCTTAGCTATAGACAGACCTCCAACAAGCGCATTGAGGGTCCTCCTAGCTGCATCTTCTCCATGATCATGTTGCGAGTTGCTGATAGCAGATTCTCTCGTCTCATCCTTTCACTTGCCGAAATTCCAGTTGTGATGAGATCCATGTCGATTGTCCCTGAGATTTGAGGATTAAAAGAAACTCATTAGGTTTGGTTTGTCTAAGTGGGAGCTAAATCACATAAATATGTATAGTGCTGTTAAAACACTACCAGTGGAATGATCTGTTGCTGACTGTTGCATCGCAACTTCTAGAAGCCGAAATGCCTCAACCACGTCATGCTTTTCGACCTGCATGCATCACACCATAAATTCGATTTCTAATTGGGTAAAGATACATTGCATGATGCTAAATCCAACGGTAAGATTTCCTTACCACTTCTGAAAAACGGATCCGAGCCAAGGCTTCACTAAGACGTATCAAACTTTCAATCTGCCTGGGTGTCGCTGTTATAACCTGTTAATTGATCAAGCCAAGGGACAACAAGGTATAAGGACAGATATTAGAAAAAAGTAATGTGTTAATAACGGGTGACAAGAACAAGTAGATTGAATCAGATTTTGAAATTGAAAACAAAAAAGAAAAATATATAAATGAAGTTCAAATTTATCTTTGAAATATGAAACACCATATCATCTAAAAACACCTACGTGTCCACCCTGGATTAATAATTGAACGTCTGGTGTGGAATCAGGTAAGTCAATATGGCAGAGACATATAAAGCTAGCATTTAAAAAAAAAAAATCGATTAAGCTGACAAATATTAATCTTTTACCTTTTTGCTACTGCCTGGGAAATTTCCTCTCCTCCTCAATTCAACATACCCTCGAGTCAACTCTTCAGCAGCTTCATCAGATAATTGTGGATGAATATGCTTTCTGGCATAGCTTACATATTGAATCAATGTTGGAAGATCCAAGACATCCTGCTCTATACTCTGCAAGTAAAAGACATTTAATTTTAGACATGAAAATACAGTAAGAAAGGTTAAGCACTCCAATGAGAAAGTCTGCAAAAATTTCACCAAACCTCAGGATTCTCAAAATGCAATGAGACAATATGCTTGGCAAGACGCCTGTCAGTATGCTCATCAGCCTTGTCAAGAATTAAGTAGATCAGATCAAACCTGAGAAAGCATTAAACGCCAAAGAGAAGTCGAGGTCACTAACGTTTCTACCACTCAAAGGTCATTAAATAATTGTTATTTGAAGTACTATTTGAAACTTTTGAATGTTGTTAACGTCCTAGTTTCCATAATAGAAACAGTATCTACTTCTACTTACCTTGATAACAAGGTTGGAGGAAGATGTATGTTGTCAATCACAGACAAGCGAGGATTATACCGCGAACCACTTGGATTAGCACAAGCTAATACAGAAGTCCTAGCGTTAAGAGAAGCGATGATTCCTGCCTTTGCTATCGAAACAGTTTGTTGTTCCATCACCTGGGAAACATGCGTGATTAATAAGAAAGCTAGTACAAGGTATGGGAGAAAACTCACAAAATTGATGGTAAGATCCATATTATCATACAAATAACCAACCTCATGTAACATGCTCCTTGCATTGTCTGACATTTTGTCAAATTCATCAATGCAGCAGATGCCTCTGTCACTCAAAACTAACGCTCCACTCTCCAAAACCTAAAGAGGCATGAAAACAACTTTACAGTCAAATCATATTCTTCTGAAGGATAACTGAATGGGAAAAAAATATCAAGAGCAAAAGTTTCATACAGTTTCCCCAGTTTCAGGATCTTTGCTAACATAAGCGGTTAAACCAACAGCTGAACTGCCTCTTCCGCTGGTGTATATGCCTCGAGGTGATAGCTTGTGTATGTACTGGAGGAGCTGGGACTTACTGGTTCCAGGATCACCAACAAGAAGTATGTTGATATCACCACGGAAGCTAGCACCAGATGGCAACCTCAAAGCATTTCCACCAAACAGCTGGATTTAGAATGGTCAACAATTACGATTAGTAACCCAACTTGGACAATTAATAATGAGTTTTCTTTAGAATTTGGCTATCTGGTTGACGCACTTCTATAATCATTAATTAATATTAGAAAAATTTTAAGAAAAACTGGCCACTTTTAATCATCAAGATAACCAAGGCATTGAGTCGAATCATCAGAATACCTGACAAAGAAGGCCCCTTTTGACGTCATCCAGCTCCCAGATGTTTGGTGCCAAAGACCTTGTTAATCGGTCATAAATATCTGGCTGTTTTGCCAGCTCTTTCAACTCTTCAACCTTCAATTCAAGCAATAATATGAATGTGCAGACTGCAAATAATCCATCACATCTCAACAGAAGATAGACAGCAGATATACCTTCTTCTCATCAAAAAGAAGTTCCTCTGAGCTTCCACCCGTAGAATTATCAACTTCCAGTTGATCCTCTACAAGCATGCTTGACTTGTCGGCTTTCTTTATATGAAGACAATCAATGTATGTCTACAATAAAAGACAAATTACATCATAATAATGCGATGACAAAAGGGCTCCAGATTTAGTAGAGAAAAAGGATAGATAACATGCCTTGAACAATGATTTTACAGTTCTCTGTGTTGGTCCAATTCTGACGCTCATAGCCCTGTAAATCCCAGTAACCTATTGAAGAAGAGAAACTCATCAAACCAAGAAACAAACACATTTCCATTCTTCTAGAGATCACATAACATCCTCCCATATGTCATAATATTCTTTACCTCAACTCTGTCTCCTGGTTTTCCAGCATCAACCAGTTTGTCGTGCATCAACAAGCTTACTGTATGTGGCGTTCCTCCTTCAGGGATCTCGTCAGGAGTCTCCTGGAGCCTTACAATCTGTTTATCGGTGAACCTGATTTTAGGAGCAGCACTAATTAGTTCATTATCATCCCTTGCAATTCACCACTATAACTTTCAATGTCCAAGTAAAATCAACTATTTGGTAAAAATACATTCATTTTCTAATTGAAAGTCATTTGTTACTAGTTTATCCTACACAAAATGCTGACAATTAGAGACACGTGTAGATCTTTCACGCCCTAGCCTAAAACATTCTTAACATGGCCCAAAGCCAGCTTTGGAGAGGCATGGAGTTCTAACTTCGCAGAAAATGACTGAGGGTTGTGACAGGTGAATTCATTAGATTAACAATCAGAGGTAGTTATGTGCCAACAACTTTTTTTACAAAGCAAACAAGCAATGAAGCTCAACATGCAAATGCAAATGCAAAATTTCGTGTGTTGAGTCCTTCCCATGAGCAAACATAATACCAAATGTTTACAAAATTATGTTGATTCTTTTCCATAAATAAACATTCAGGGACCTTTCAGAACCTATAGTATGATCACCAAAACATAGTCCATATATTTTTTCTTTAAAAACAGAGAAGATTCCCATTTTACTGGCTTAACATCAGCCACTTATCATCATTAAAAAGTCAGTCTATTCACATTAATGCTATACATAATACAGTCACCTGCATCGGTTGTGAACCAGTGTCATGGAGTTCCTGGCTTGACATTCTTCCTTCAAGCATATCGTGGGCTCGGTTATTCGTCCTGAAAAAAAAAAAAAAAAAAAAAAAAAAAAACCCACACAAGTCAATAACAGTGAAGAAATTTACAAATTACACGAGAAAAAAAATCCATCTATGATACAAAGTTAAACCAATAACCATAGCATAAAGTTACCTTTCTCTACGGGTACAGGCTCAGAGTAGTAACCACACACAAGGCATCTGAATATTGCTTCTCTGATTTCAGGTATTATCGAACTGCAACGGATAATCATTCCCTTCAAAGACACCATTCTTTCGATATCTAATTTATACAGGAAAGAAAAAAAAAATAAAAACAAACACGAACCCAGTTAGTACAACTCTTCGTTGAAAGAAAGTCACAAAAATTTTAGAAAGGGCAAAGGTATAGAAAGTAACTAACCAGAAGGGTTTAGATTTCTCATTGATGTAGAATTTTTGAGATTATAGATCCGAGTCTGGATGTGCTTTTCAAATAGAGGTTCAAGAAGAGGCACCATTTCCATCAGAACAATGTCGAAAATCGCAAGGACCTCGAGCGGATACCGAACCATCTTGGTGTACAAATCGGAATCATAATCAAATACATCGTGAGCGTTGATGTCAAGTGAATCTCCCTCAATTTCAAGGACTCTCTTGATTGCATCAATATACTTCCCTTCCAAGTGAAACTCCCCGTCCGAAGTCTGGGACGGCTGATCTCGAAAATTCTTCAAAAACCTAACAATCGCGGATTTAACGTCGTTGACGCTGATGTTGGTTCCCCAGACAAAAGTAGGGCGGTCCTCGTCCATGTCAAAACTCTCGCCACCTTCAGAGGAAGGCGGAAGGTCGTCGGTGGACGTCGGCGTGGCGGCACCAGCCATAGGCGTTGATGAGGGAGCTCTTCTCCGACTAGACGCGGATTTACGGCGAGTCCGCGACGGTGCCGGAGTTCCTTCTGAGGAGGTGGCAAAACGGGAGGACGGCGGCGGTGGAGGAGTGGCGAAGGCCGAAGGGGGAGTAGATCGGCGCTTCCTTCTCTGGCGAGAAGCGTCTCCCGGAGACGAAAAGGTGTTTCCGATCGGGCTCGAGAACGAGTCATTGGGAGAGGACGGACCTGTGAATGAAAGCAAGAGAAATTGAGGATAAATTTAGCATACAATTATATGAATAAAATACAGAGTGTATATAAAAGTGTATACAGAGAGAGAGAGAGAGGAAAATCACCATTGTTGAAGTTTCCCTGAGAAGAATCGGAAGCCATGGCTAGAGAGGAGAGAGAGAGTTGGGGGTTGGTGCCTGGGAGATGATGAGAAAGCGTTATATTTGGCGGGAAGAGGACATGCGTTTCCCGCCATAATTGTTTGCGGGCTCCAAATGGGCTGGGAGTACCTGGCGGCCGGAGGCCCTAATTTGAACTTCTTTTAGTCCCACAAAATGGGCTGGATATTTCTTGTTCTGGGTCAATGGACGATGAGGCTCTATGCTGTCGGCCATCACGACAAACAGAGATCTAGGGAACAGGGAGCTTTACAAATATGCTATTTTTTAGACCGTAAATTAAAATATGTTATATAATTTTTTTTAAAAAATGCCATAAGCCACTTTTTTTTTAATAATTTTACTTTTGTATTGATTTGTAAGTGATATATAATATGAAAGTTTTTTTACTTGTGGAAAACATCAATACACAGTTCAATAACATGGCAGTGGACATAAATACCTCAGGGAAACGAGCCTCCTTGATGTCTATTTTAGGGGGTGTTTAGAAGAGTGGTGTGAACCGTTGGTTGTAACCATTTTTATGGTTAGAACCAACTTTGTGGTTGAAACCATAATTGTAGTTGTAACTAGTGTTTGGTAATGTTATAAAACATGTGGTGTGAACCACTTGTGGTTTAAACTAATGTTTGGGTATTTTGTGGTTTAAACCACACTTTATATTTTTTTGTGGTTTTTTTTTTCTTTTTAAAATTATGAACAATTTTTCCTCTAAAAACATATAAGTTGATTTATTTGTTTTTTTTTTTGTTTAACTTTTTGTTGAGTTATTTGTTTCCAAGCTTTTTTTTAATCATTGATACATATGGTACTTTCAACGTCAAAAAAAAAAAAAAAACGCTTTATAAGGAGAAAAACAAAGTCTTCACAAGTAAAGTGACATATGAATATCTGTAAACGAGATAATCTAATTTGCTTGACTGCTGTTGCAGGCTCGAATCAAAGTTCATTTCTTGATGGAAAATTTACACTTTCATGTCTACCGCGGCATTCGTCTTTGTCGACGATCTTCCCACATTCGTTGGGCCAAAGCATCCCTATATTCTTGCATCATTTCACTACCTCGACGTTCATCTACAGATGCATGGTCACCCAATATTTCGTCGATATCATCATGACCATCATCGTCGAACTCAGTGTTCCCCTGCTGTAACACCGACACTGGAACAACATCATTACTAAAGTGGTGTATAAGACTATCATCTTCCCCACACAATTCGTCGGCAATGTCCTCCTTTTGGGTGCATATACTGATGAAATT
>CAMOHE010033571.1:0-15272 GCA_946598075.1 Artocarpus hirsutus | reverse complement strand
TGCAAACAACTAGAACTGCACTCAACACAAAAACAACAGCAACAACAATAACAACCAGAATTGGAGAAATAACAAGAGGAAGGGCAATTCTCAAAACCAACAAGGCCAAGGTAACAAGAGGCATAATGGCAGCCAGTCCAACAACAACAACAGGCAAGTTCAGCCATACGCCAAATGTGGGAAGAAACTTTTAGACATGTATGCCCTAAGGAGTAAAAATATAATATGTTTTTGGAGACATATTTATCAATAAAGAATTCATTTGTTATTTATATACCAAATCTTGTCTTTTTTACATTCATATTTGTTGAATGTATGATAAGCAAACAATAATCTGAGACTATCGGCCTAAACCTTTAAGAATTGGGCATATGATGGACAGATTTTGCGAAAGACGTAATTTTTAAGGTGACGGTCTAAATCATAAGATCTATAATCGAGGGAATAAAGTCAGGCGCTTTATTCATGTTAGGTGCTTTATTCATGTAAAGATTGTTATGTTGTCTATATCCCTATTAGGAAATGGTTTGTCTTGGCCATCGGAGGAAGACTCCATGAATAGAAACATTGGCACATTGTCATAGGTGACGATGTGTTGGATCGAAACATAAAGTGAATTGATTTGGTTTAATAATTCTGTCTTGGCAAATCGATTCACTTTAGACAATCATTTGTATTATATCTTAGTCTTGAGATAAATAGTGGGCCCGTTGTCTTGACTTGTGTTTTTTGATGTACCAAAGGATGACCCCCACATTTTAATAGTGTTATGCATGCCAGTGCATTGGACGCATGACTCTTGATAGCGTAGACCTATTATTTATAGATATGGAATCCATAACTCCTCGTTAGGGGTAGTGATATCCTCTTATATGCGTTATTCTATAATTGAAAAACTAGAGCGCTCAACCATTTGGATACATAGGTGTAACCGAATGGTATACTGTTTTTGGATGGTAAGTTTTTCGATGGTGAGATAATGGAACGTAAGATAAAAATAATCGGAAAGGTAAGACAGAACTTGTCCTTAAGCCAAGTATGGATAATCCCATGGGGATACAATACACCATGATATGTCATAGAGACTTAGTTATACAGGCTTCGTGATTCTATATAATTCAAGAGTGCAGCTCCAAGCTTTTAGTGGAGTAGCATTGGGGTTGATAATTATGAAATATATATCTAGGATATTGGGTTTCATAATTATCAAGAGCTTGAATTATATAGGTCCATTAGGTCCCCTTTGCTAGCTCACAAAATCCTGTAATGATACGGCGTACTTTTTCGATAATTGGTGACATATGTCAGATTTATTAGATTCGTTGAAATTCGGATGAGTTAAATAATTCATGTCTGTTTATCGGTTGAATTAATATTGTGACAAAATTAATTCAAGATAAACTTGTTGAATTATTGGGATCGGATAATTCTTGTCTGTTTATCAGTTGATTTAATTTCGGATAAATTAAATTAAGATAAACTTGTAGAATTATTAGGAATCTATTTATTTTCCTAGAGATTATCTAGATAAAGTTGTTTTAATTAGATAACTTCTCTATTGGGTTATTTGAATTAAAACTGAGGCTTTATCCTATAGAATCTCGGGTGGAAAATAAAAGATTTGCTAAGATTTTTTTGACAGTTTGGCATGCCGATCCTCAAGTTTAGCCTACTGATGAGGCAAGTTTGGCCTGCCAATTAGGCAGATCAGCCTGCCTATGCGTGAATAAAAAATCACGCGTTTTCGAGCGGATTTTATCTGAAATTGATCTGAATTTGATTCTGACTCAAATTTTTGAGACCTTATCTGATAAGGACTGACCCTAGACCCAACCTCTATAAATAGGGAGTGAGTCTCATAAGTTTTTTAGATCAATTGAGAGATTAAGAGTGATACTCTACTGGTGAGAATCTGAAAACTCCTTGAGAGCTCTTGTTTACAAATCACGAACACTAGCTTTGGGTTCTCTCAATTGGTTGGAAGAAGAGTCACCTGGTGGAAGAGTTGTACATGTGAGCCCACACTCACTCCGATCGTGGATAGAGAATAGCAAAGAAGGCCAGTTGGTTGAGGTCCATCTAGAACGTTACTTCTCTTCACTAATTGTAGGAGCTTTTTGGCAGACAAAGGTTAGTAGGATCTGATTAATTTATGCATATAGCATGTCAAACTTGTGTTTTAGAAAATACTCTGATCTAAATTTTTTAAAATTCTGTTGCATACTATTTTTCCAATAGAAACATCCTGGAGAATACTATTTGGGGACAAACCAATGTTTCATCTATGGACGAGAAGATCATTTTGCCAAGAACTACCCCAACCAAACTAAGGCTCAGGCCTCATAGAGAGCTCCTCAAGCCCAACTTCATTAGATGCAAGCCTATTTAGAAGGGCCATTGATTAGCTAAGGAAAACTTGAAGCCTCACCTACTAATGCCCGCATCTACACCATGATGAAAGAACAGGTGGCTGCTAAAGCCTCTAATGTGGTCGCAGGTCAAATTTTAAGTTTTTCTAATAATGCACATGTTCTCTTTGATACGGGTGCCACACATTCCTTTGTTTCATTGTCCTTTGCTAAGAAGTTAGGGGTTCATTTAGAGCCTATGAGACAGGGATTCACTACGACACTACCCTCTGGGGAAGTGATAATAACTACGCACTGTTTGAGTACAGTATCCTTATGGATTTCTGAAAGGAAACTCTCGTCGACCTTATTGTGATCGACATGTATGATTATGACATGAATCTTAGGATGGATTTTTTGAGAAAGTACGATGCTTCCATTGAATGCTAGAAACAAAAGGTGATCTTCCAACCAGAAGGTGAATAGAAGTTCGTGTATGTGGGCGAGTCCAAAAAGAAACCAAGTATGTTTTTGTCAGCCATAAAAGTAAGTAAAGAATTTTCTAAGCTGTTTCCAAACGATCTGTCAAGCTTATCCCCTGATAGAGAAATTGAATTCGAGATCAAGCTCGCTCCAAGCACCGACCCAATTCCAAAGGCATGTTATAGAATGGCCTCTGTAGAGTTGAAGGAGCTTCATACGTAATTAAAGGAACTGCTTGACAAAGGATTCATCAGGCCAAGTCACTCACCATGGGGAGCTCCAGTTTTATTTGTTAAGAAGAAGGATGGCTCTATGAGAGTATGTATAGACTATAGAGAACTGAACAAGGTAACGATCAAGAACAAGTACCCATTGCCTTAAATCGATGATTTATTTGATCAACTAAAAAGTGCATCTGTGTTTTTGAAGATTGACCTACGGTCAGGATATCACCAGTTGAAGATTAAAGAAAGAGACATCCCAAAAACAACCTTTAGATCGAGGTATGGTCACTATGAATTTATGGTTATGCCCTTTGGTCTAACGAATGCACCTGTAGCCGTCATAGACCTGATGAATCGAGTATTCAAGGATTTTCTCAATAAATTTGTCGTTGTGTTTATCGACGATATTCTAGTTTATTCGAAGAGTAGGGAAGAACATGCAGAACATCTAAGAATTGTGCTAGAGACATTAAGGAGACACGAGTTGTATGCAAAATTCTCCAAGTGTGAGTTTTGGCTCGACAGAGTGTCTTTCTTAGGGCATGTAGTATCAAAGGAAGGGATAATGGTATATCCTGCTAAAGTAGAGGCTGTTCTCAACTGGAAACAACCAACGAATGCAAGAAAAATAAGGAGCTTTTTGGGCCTAGCTGGTTATTATCAGAGATTTGTAGAAGACTTCTCCAAGATAACAGCACCACTCACAAATCTAACTTGCAAGGGAAAGAAGTTTGTATAAACAGATACATGCGAGAAGAGTTTTCAAGAATTGAAGAAGAGGTTAACTACAGCTCCAGTATTGGCCATTCCTGAAGGAAGCGATGGATTTGTAATTTACAATGATGCTTCTAAGATGGGTCTTGGAGCTATTTTGATGCAAAATGATAGGGTGATCGCTTACACATTGAGACAACTAAAGGATTATAAGAAAAACTATCCTATTCATGACCTCGAGTTAGTAGCCGTTGTTTTTGCACTAAAGATATGGAGACATTACTTTCATGTGGTCTAATGCAAGATCTTCACCGATCATCAAAGTTTAAAGTACCTCTTCACTCAAAAGGATCTAAATATGAGACAGCAAAGACGGCTAGAGCTCATGAAGGATTACGATTTTGAAATCCTTTATCATCCAGGAAAAGCTAATCGAGTGGTTGATGCTCTAAGTAGGAAGACAGTGGCTACATTGATGTCATTACAATCAATGTCTCAGCCTTTAAGGAAAGAAATTCTGGACTTCAGTTTGGAACTTATAACATGCCAGCTTTCAGTACTCACTCTTACTCCAATGTTACACGATGAGATTCAGAGTAAGCAAGATGAAGATGTAAGCCTTGCAAGGATTAAGCAGGAAATGAAGGAAGGAAAATGTGAAGAGTTTCAAATTGCTGATGATGGAACTTTGTACCTCAAGGACTGCTTATGTGTTCCCAACGTTGATGAGATATGGGAAAGAATCTTCGCAGAAATACATGATACGCCTTATTCAATTCATCGAGGTGCAACAAAGATGTATAACGATCTAAGGGATAACTTTTGGTGGTTTGGAATGAAACATTATGTTGCAATGTATGTGAAGAATGCTTGACATATCAGCAAGTTAAAGCTGAACACTAGAGACTTGGTAGTAATTTATAGTCAATCTAGATACCGGAATGGAAATGGGAAGATATTGCAATGGATTTCATTATCGGTTTACCAAGGACTATGAATGGATATGACGCTATTTGGGTTGTTATCGACCGATTGATGAAGATGACACACTCACTCCTATCAAGATACTTACTCTATGGAGCGGTTAGTGGAACTCTATGTCAAGGGGATTGTACAACTACATGGAATCCCAAAGTCTATCATCTCTGATCGTGCTAGCAGGTTCACGTCCAAATTTTGGAAAAGTGTACAGACTGCAATGGGGACCAAGTTGCACTTCAGTACAGCTTTTTATCCTTAGACAGACGACCAAATAGAGAGGACGAACTTGATCTTAGAGGATATGCTTTGGGCTTGTACTCTTGACTTCAAGACTAGCTGGTGTAAAGTGTTACTGTTAGCGGAATTTGCTTACAACAATAGTTATCAGGCGATGATTGGAATGGCACCATATGAAGCCTTGTATGGGCAGAAATGCAAGTCGCCTATATGTTGGCATGAAGATAGTGAAAAGAAGTTGATGGATAGTATTGACAATGAAAAGACTAATTTTGTTATCGAAACCTCTGAGATGATAAAGTTGATAAGAAGGAGAATATAGACCACTCAAAGTCATCAAAAAAGTGATGTTGATAAGAGAAGAAGACCCTTAGAATTCGCTGTAGGCAAATTTGTGTTCTTAAAAGTTATGCCGATGAAAGGAGTATTGAGGTTTGGAAAGAAAGGCAAGTTGAACCCAAGGTTTAGCGGACCTTATGAAATCGTGAAGCGGATAAGCAAAGTAGCTTATCAGTTGAGGTTGCCATTAGAATGTTAGCAATGCATGATGTGTTCCATGTTTTGAAGCTCAAGAAATATGTTCCAGTCCTATGCATGTAATTGAGCCACAGGTAATTGAGATACGAGATGACCTAAGTTACGAAGAAAAGCAAGTGGAGATTCTAGATCGAAAAACCAAGACCTTGAGGAGTAAAGAAATTCCATTAGTCAAGGTGCTATGGCGAAATCACCAAGTGAAAGAAGCTACATGCGAACGTGAAGATGACATAAGAACAAAGTATTCGCAATTATTCTGAGTTTCGAGGACAAAACTCTTATAAGGTGGGGAGAATTGTAACACCCAAAATTTTAGTGTAACGGATTATGTCAAATAAGAATCGATGCTAAGTATTTTCCTTATTGATTTATGATACAATGTCACTGACTATTTTATCTTAAGTGTTATGACAGGTGACAGTCACGTGGAATTGATGTGCATGTCATTAACAAGGTATGCTTGATAATTACTTAGTGAATTAATTGATGTTTTCTTATATTTAGAGGATATGGCAGTTCGGCAAGCCGATCCTTCTAGATCGGCAAGCCGAAATGATCCTCATGGAATGGCAAGCCGATGAATATAATCGACAGGCTGGACCTCATGGCTTCGGCAAGTTAAAGTGAAACATCGACAGACCTAAGATAATTGATGAGCAATCAGCAAAAATTTTTCAAAATTTATGACAATGATGATTGGAATGATTAGTTCTGATTGATTAGCATATTTTTGGCCTTTTTTTTTAATTTTGGTAAAGGTATGTTTGACTTTTAGATTGATTGGATTGTTTGATATGGTTTTCTATTTTGAAATTTGAAATATGGTAAGTAAGCTAAATCAATTTGACTTTCCCTAATTCCCCTCCATTCCCACATGAAATTGCCTCAATTTAGTCAGAAAAATTCTAATATTACAGAGATAGTGTAATGACCAAGAAAATTTCATTAATAAAACCTAATATTTAATTGGGTTTAATTAATGAATTTACTCTTTAAAATGTGATTTTGTGTAAAAATGGTAATTTTTGTAAAAATTACGATAAAGTATGAATGAGTGGTATTGATTGAAAATTTTATAGCAAATGTGATGCAATGTTGGATATGGTAAAATACAGATTTTAAAAGTTTAATTACTCAAGAAATTTGTAAATAATATCCATAAAATGAATTTTATATCACAATTAATTGTAAAATTGTGATATAAATGAATAGGTGATTAGAATGTAAATAGGACATAGAGGTTGTCCAAACTCTAACTTGGGGTAAAAAGGAGGCTAAAGCAGTATAAGAATACTGCTAAGTAAAAATGCACATACAAAAAATGTCATATTTGGCCTTCAAAAGTGAACGACAAGTAAGTCAAATATTTTTATACAGTCTAAGGATAGAAAGTACACTGATTTGACCACGATAGTGTAAGAAAAATACTGCATGATGAAAAATTACACAGTGTAAATTTTTAGGCCCCACAAAGTGGATACCCAACTGGATTTGATTGGGCCACCAAGCTTAGAAATGTGGCCCAATAGCATGATCCATCTGCCAAATCTCATAGTCAAGGGCAGTAACTATGGATAAGAGAATGTGAATGGACTTAAGCATGACTATAGGCGAAAAGGTTTCCTCATAATCATTTCCTTCCTTTTGCATGTAACCCTTAGCTATTAGTCTAGCCATATAGGCTTCAACTTTTCCATATGTTCTTCTCTTTATCTTATAGATCCACTTCCACATTATGGGTTTTAACCCTTCGGGAAGATCCACAAGTTCTCAAACTTGATTAGTCTCCATAGACTTTATCTCACTATTTATAGCTTCCGTCTAGAGATTTGAATCAACATCCTTTATAGCCTCAGTGTAAGTGTAAGGATCCCTATCATGTTTAACCGGTTCAGCCAAGTAGGTTTCACCATTAAACATGTACCTCATGGGTTGACGCCCGATCCTCTCACTACACCGAAGCCCCTTAAGTTGTTATTTAGTTGGTTTTTCTACATTGATTGGATTCATTTCATTTGAAACCCCCAAAGTGATCGACTCACTTGCCAACTCCTTGAGTACTACTTTACTTTGAGGCTTAAATTCATTCATGTAACTTTCCTCAAGGAATGTTGCATTCGTTGAAATCAAGACTTTATTTTCTTTTGGGTTATAGAATAAACCCCCTTTAGTCCCTTTTGGATATCCTATAAACACACAAACTTTTGAACATGCTTCCAACTTGTTCGCTTCCTTGTACAAGACATGTGCCAAACATCCCTATATGCGAATATAGTTTAAGGATGTCTTCCTACCCATCCACAACTTGTATGGAGTTTTAAGAACCAATTTTGAAGGCACATCGTTCAAAAAATAACATACAATTTGTAGAACATATCCCCAAAAGGATAAGGGTAACATATAATAACTCATCATGGGCCTAATCATGTCGAACAAAGTCCTATTCCTTCTTTTAGCTATGCCATTCTACTGTGGAATGCATATCATAGTCAAATGGGATAAAATTCCATTCTCTAATAAGTGTACTAAGAACTTATCGAAGAGATAATCTCCAACTTGATCAAATCAAAGTGCCTTTAGGGGTTTATCTAGTTGCTTCTCCGCTTCACCCTAAAAACTCTCTAAACTTGTCAAAAGTTTTGCTTTTATGGTGCATTAGGTAGGCATACCCATATCTTAAGTAATCATCAACAAAAGTAACGAAGTACTCATACCCTCCATGTGCTTTGATGTTCATGGGACCACAAACATTACTATGCACAAGTTCTAAAACCCCTTTAGCCCTATTGCCCTTAAACTCAAATGGTCTTTTTGTCATTTTGCCCTTCAAACAAGATTCATATTGTAGCATAGATTCCACTTTTAATGACTTAAAGGTCTATCCCTTACTAACCTTTGAATCCTATTCAAGTTAATATGACTTAATCACAAATGCTAAAAATAAGTCTCATTAGAGTGAGAAGTTTTAAGTCTTTTAGAGTTATCATCAACTTCAGTGTTCAATAGTGAGTCCATCTTAGGTTTGATAAAAATATAGATTGTTTTGCATCCATCCACTACAAATAAAAGATTTATTCTCACAAATCACAACTTGATTATTTAAAGAGACTGAATAAGAGTCTTTAAATAAACAAGTGACAGATATTAAATTCCTTTTAGGAACTTAAAAACAATCTCTCAAAACCAAAGTCCTATAATTATCAAAGTAAAGATAGACGTCTCCCACTGCTTCAACCAACACTAAGTATCCACCGCTCATCCAAAGCGTGAAGTGCTCATATAGCAAACTTCTTGTTTCCTTAAATCCCTTCAAAGAAACACAGACATAATAAGTTGCACCAGAATCTATGACCTAAGCGTCACTTGATTCTTCAATTAAACAAGTCTCAATTACTAGAAGTTTGCACTTACTTCCTTTAGATAAGAAACCCTTGCAAATTCTTCTTTGTGTGCCCAACCTTCCCCTGGAAAAAACACTTTAGTTTCTTCAAGTTCCTCTTATTTTTCTTCTTATACTTTCCATATAGACAATTTCCTATTCTTGGCCTTTTGCTTCTTTCCATTCCCTAGGTTTGGGTTGGAACCAGACGTAGCCACTAAGTTGGCCACACCACCAGCAAGAGTTCTGATTATATTTTCAAACTCCTATAACTTCTTAATAAGCTCTATCAAGGTCACATCCTGTCTATTACTCAAATTATATGAAGCTCTAAATAGGATGAACTCCTTTGATAGAATCTCAAAGACCATAGTCATTTGTAACTCAGCCTCAGTGAGGTAACCCGTGACCAACACCATATGCTTCTTCATAGGAGTTTCCAATCTTTGTTTACAGTTTAAGAGTTTTCGAAGAGCCCTTTGCTGTTTTGTTAAGGCTTGGCCTTTAAACATGTCTTCTAGATTATCTAAGATCTATTTTCAGTCTCATAGTCCTCATGTTGAGCTTGCAATACATTATTCATGGTAGCCATAACAAAACAATGGGCCTGATTGTTAGCATCTTTCTAGTGATTATACAATTGGATTTATTCATTAGTGGGTTAGCCAGTTGGTGTAAGAGGACACGATGTGGTTAGTACAAATTTTAGTTTCTCCAAGGATAGGATGATATTCAGGTTTCATTTCCAATCACTATAATTCTCGCCATTTAACATGTTCTTATCGAGTATCAAAGATATAGCATTTTTAGACATTTTAATCTACAATGAAGATTGGTATATCAAACATTCCTCAATAGTTTAGTAGGCTAATACAAACAAGTAACATACAATTGTGTTTATGTATTAAAACCTTGAAAATATCACAACCTTACAATGATAATTTCTAACTCAAAATATAACAAGCCACCTTGGGTAGACTTGCCAAATTCAACTAAGAACATGGATCCTCTCTAATTAATATATGCCATCCATAACCCGTATGATCTAACATTTACTAATAATCATTTTTTTGGCCATTATTTTCATTAACAAAGCTCCTTAGGTTAATAACAAAATTAATTTTGAGTGTATAACCATTGTTTCAACTACTTTATTCATGATTTATAATTGCCACCTTGGGCTGATCAATAATAAACCATGCTAAAGCAAATTATCCTCTCGAAGATCCAACCCGGTATATGGTGAAGTCTGTTCCTTAGGGTCAGAACCACCATATGCTACTTATGAACCAACAATAGAGACTATAGGTCCTCTCTTCGAAAACCTTCTCCACTCCATATTTTAAAAGTCAAGGTTCTATGTTAACATGCATGAACAATTTTTAATGAGTGGCACTTCCTATTCTACATGACATGTTATCAACATATATGGTAAATCATATTATAATACACACAAGCAAAGTAACATGCAAAGCCACAAGCAAAATAATAAATAGCCGTAATATCATGGTTTCACCCTAGAGATAAAAATAAATAAAGATTACAAAAGACCAATCGAAACATATTATCGATTCTTTATCTTGTATCTTCTTGTTGTATCATTCTTCAATCTCACATAGATCAAAAGGTTTTTTTTTTGTCATCAAAAATTTCATGTTTCTCAGAATTGTCACAAAAACAAAGTCAAAAACTGCACCAAAAAATGCACATTTTTCAAAAACTATTATGCCCCGCTGTCGGCCAACTGAACCTTCACATCAGCCTGCCTGTCTATGATAATCAACCTACAGACCTAGAAGGTTCGGTCTACCAACCAAGCTGAATGATCGTTTTTCTAAAAACAATGTAGACAGTATTTAATTTTATTTTTGACAATTTAAAAACATAAAAATTTATAAACACAATAAAACAATAGAACTCCAATCATCTCCATCTTCTAGATCTATCTTCTCTTTGAATAATTATTTTAATATAGATTTTACAAATTCAAATTAAGATAATAAATCCTAAATGGTAATGATAGACTGTCATCTAATTACATGAAAAACTTAGATACACATTCTAACTTTTAAGGAACCATAACCAACAAAAATTAATTAATAAATAAATAATTAAAATATAAATTTAATCAACCATAATTAATTAACAAACATTCACCACATAGTCTCATAACAACATTTAATTATATAGAAACCCTAAAGTGCCAACTCTCTAAAAAATTAAATTCAAGCATAGGAGAGAATAAGATTATATAATCCATGCATATAGCATGATCACAAACTTGTAAAACCAACATAAAAACCAATCTCTGATGCCAATTGCTGGAAAATAGTATGCAGTAGAATTTTAAAAATTTTGAATTATAGTATTTTCTAAATAACAACTTTGACATGCTAAATACATGAATTAATGACATATCTTACTAACCTCTTTTGTGAACCAAAAAGCAATAGCAACCTATGAAGAAAAGAATGTTCTAGAAGAGCCTAAACCAGCTAGTCTTCTTTGCTATTCTCTACCCATGATTGGAGTGCGGGTGATCGCATGTCGTACGGCTTTTCCTTCAGTGACTCTCCTTCGAACCACTTGAGAAAACCTAGAGTTAAGGATCTTGATGTTGAATAATAGCTCTCAAGAAGTTTCAAAGTTTCTCTCACAGTACTCACTCTATGCTTCTCAAATGATCTGAATAACTAAGAAAACTCACCCCTATTTATAGTGGTCAAATTTGGGGTTAAACCTTATCAAATTAGGGCTCAAAATTTGAGCCTAGATCAACTTCTGATGAAGAACATGTGAAAAACATGTATACTAATTATCGTAAGTTCAGTAAGTCGATCTAGGGAGATCTGCCTACCGGATTTACTCCATTGGCCTACTAAAGTTTCCCACCCACCTATTGACTATGCGATAATGTAGAATCCTCAAAATATCTTATTTTCACTAGGGAATCTTAGATAGTGCCTCAGTTTTAATTTAAATAACCTAATAGAAAAGTGATCTGATTAAAGCAGCCATGTACATATAATCCTATATAGTAACTTAAATAATGTCCAAATAAATCAATATGCTTATCTTGAATTAATTTACAAAATTAATTCAACCGATAAACTAACATGAATTATTAAATCTAGTATTATCGAATTTCAGCCAATCTAATAATTTAACAAAAGCTACCAATATGTAGAAAAAACATGCCGTATCGTTGTAGCATTATTATGAGCTAGCAAAGGGCACCCGATGAACATTGATGAGACTTAGAGCATGTACATTTTTTAAAGTTAAAATCAATCATTTTGCATTAACATTTCTCGTTAAACTCTTTAATTATAACAATTTAGTGATAAATAGTTTTTTAGTGTCTTAATGTGAAAATGTGCTTAAAAATGTGTTTTTAATATGTTTTTATGTTTAATAATATTTTTGATAATTTTTAGAGTTGTTTCAGAATGTTAAATATGTGTTTAGTTTGAAAATATTTAAAACCGTAAAAATTATAAGTGGTAATTTTATTGAGTCTTAATGAGTTTGATAATATGTTTTAAGTTTGTAAATATGTTCTATTATATTTTTAGTAATTTCTAAAAATATTTTCAAATATTAAAAATTATATATGTGCCAAATTGAAGGAGACTAAAATTTTGAAAGGTTGTGATAATTTTTGTGTGTTTAATGTGAAATAAATATTTTTTAATATAATTGTAAATATTACTTTGTTAAGATAATTAATTTTGTTCTAATTTTCTATCTTAAGATTTAAAATCTAGTAGAGAAACGAAACAAAACGACATCAAAATGGGTAAAATCAGACAACAAATGCATTAAAAAGATGAACAAAATTTGAAATTACCAACTAGAAGCCAGGCATCTAATCTAACTGGCACTTGAGCCCCCAACCACATTAGAGGGAATCTTGGGCGTGTTTGATTCTATGTTTTGGTATTACTTGTGTGCGTTCTTCTAGCCGTTGGATTCGCCTACTAAGACTAATCTGATGGTCATTAGCTTTAGTCTCATCTAGCCCACATGGGCCCATTTAGGTTTGTGTTTTCTGTTCGTTGGATTAAGAAATTGACGCTCCAAATTGCACCTAATGAGCACGTCTTGCGTCTGCATCGCACTGATCTACAACCCTGATCTACACACCAATATACGAATATAGCACGAAAGAAAAAGAAGAAAAAAATAGTTGAAAAATGGCCCATCTCGCCCAGACTGTGAGGAAGAAAAAAACAAACAAATAAATAAAATAATATAAAAATATTATTATTAAAATATAAATAGTGAATTTTAATTTGCTACATAAGGGGGTGCCTCCTTTTTCATTCGGCACCCCCTACCCCTCGCCTCCTTCCTTTGTTTCTTTTGTTTCCCTGTTGAGCTTTACGCTCAACAGCCTCTTTTTTAGGGAAAAGATGCTACTAGAGCACTTCTCCGACTTTACTCAAAATAATAAAATAATATCTAAATTAGCATAGAGAGTTTGGTGAGGCAGAGAGATGATCTTGTGTGTATAGTATTCTGGTATGAATTTTAACTCTATATTTGGGTTGTAATATTTATAACACAGATATAGAGTTAACACAATAATGATGAGGTGACGTCGAAATTAACGCAATAATTTATTCTATTAAAATATAATAATTTTAATTTGTAATTATATTTTCTATCTTAAAATTAAGTTAATTATAATTGTAGTGACAACGGTTATAGTTTTCATAATTAGTGCACTAAATCATTAGTGAGTGATGATTATTTTGCTATTTGTTGTAGGAAAACCCTTACTGCATTATAGCTTGCTATATTGATGCTCTTAGTTGACTTATAAAATTAGTAAATGTGCATGTTATTAATGAGGAAAGATATAATAAATCAAATACTTTAGATAATTATTTATTTAGAGTTAAAATTCTATATCAATTATGAAACATACAAGGGATTCTCAAAGCTTTATCGTATTGATTTTATGTTTTAAAATCTTATTTTAAAAATTTTCAAAAATATTTGTTTCTTTTAAATTTTGTTTATAAAAATCTATTTCCATTTTAAACTGAAAATTTTCAATCTTTCATAAGCCCACCTCTTTGTGGATATGACAACCTTTCTATACTACATATGTCCACCATTTAAGAAAAATATTTGGAGCGATACGAACAAAAATTTGACGCCGTTGTCAAAGAGGCACTGTTATTTTATCAAATTGCTAAATTAATCAAGAAATTAGGTAAGTACTCTGTCCTTATCTTGTAAATAGTGTAAATATTGTTATTTTAGTTTTTAGTTTAATTATTTAGTTAAATAAGTCACTATTCACACACTGTTCACTATTCATAAAAATAAAAAAAATAGAAAAATCATAAAAATTTTCTTTTCTTTTCTTTTCTTTGTAATATTTTTAATTTGCAAGTTTTAGGTTTTTGACTTAGAAATAAAACTTCATAAAATTTTAGAATTAGGCTTTTCATAATATTTAATAATAAATTGTGGTTTTGTGAAAATAATCTTACAGGAAGTTCCACTTGAGGACTGGTACTGGTTCTGAACCCCTTCTCATAACTAGTTACTTTTGGAGATTTTCACAACACCAGTCATTCCATGAACGTTGTACTGACTAAGATGTTGGTTTTTTAGGAGACTTTTCCCCACCAATCTTTCCTAAAAATATCCTTAAAGCATATAATTCCTAAGATCTACAAAATAAATTAGGCGGATGCTTTTTATTCACTAATTTATTCTCTCTAAATAAAGAAAAGCTTAGCATCTTGTCTTTTCCCTTGTCAATTAAAACATTAAACTAAAAAGTAAAAAAATTAAAATCAAAAAATAAAATAAAAAAATAAAGAAATAATAAAAAAAAAGTAATGCTTAGGGTTAATCACTACAAGAAAATATTGATTACACGACCTTTATTTCACAACCGTTTCACAAACACCGTCGTGTAAAGGGCAAAAATGCGCGGCAAGTTATGCCCGTGAAAACGAAGACCGTCGTGGTTCGTTGGGAAGACACCACGACGGTTTTCTGAAAAACCGTCGTGGAAGCTCTACTTTACCACGACGGTTTTATGTAAAAACCGTCGTGGTATCTTCAAAGGCAAGGGGAAAAAGGGGGCCGCAATTCGGAGCTACCACGATGGTTTTTGGAGAAAACAGTCGTGGAAGATTAGGGCTACCAAGACGGTTTTCTTCAAAAATCGTCGTGGTAGCCCTAATCTTCTACGACGGTTTTCTCCAAAAACCATCGTGGTAGCTTATTTAAAAGCCCTTCCCATCCTAGGCTTTCAGACAGTACATTTCAGAAACACACTTTACAAATACAAACACAGACCCTTCCGAATCAGCCGCCGCCGTCTCTCTTCGCCTCCACACT
>CAMOHE010033546.1:0-24750 GCA_946598075.1 Artocarpus hirsutus | reverse complement strand
GAGTGGTTAAGAAGGAATTTGTCCCTCATTTATCATGAGAAAGATATCTAAGGGCCCCTCGATAAGTTAGACTAAAGTAAAATGTATGGCCATACTGAAATGAATTGATAAGGGTTATCAATATCAGTCTACTTAAGATCGGAAAATAATATGATTAAATAGTATAAGGATGACATAAACCATGCCTTATATTTAATCAAGGTATCTAGTGACAAAAAGGACTTTAATACTTATTGTGGATTAGGTTATGTCGGATTATTGACATTCGCATAACTTGGGTAATCATAATGTCTTGCTAAAGGCCACTTATGATTTGTGGGCCAGAAATAGAATTTCAAGCCCACTACCAACGTTATGTGAATCTATAGGGTCGTACGCTTAGAACAGACCAAGAATGAATTTTGGGTTAACGGTGTCTAGGTTCGATGAACCTGATAATGTCTAGATTCAATGTACTAGATATGTCTAGGTTCATTGAATCTGACATTATCTAGATTTTCTGAATCAGATTTGAATTACAGACATTATCTAGATTATCTGAGTCATATTCGAATTACAGTTTACCCTATTTACAATCTGACTCTATCTCAAAGTCAACAGATATATATATATATCTGCTTTAGGGTTTTTAGCCGGATTAAGAAGAAAAAGAAGGTGTTCTATCATTCTAAAAGGACGAAAAACATTAAAACCCTAAAAATTAGAGAGAGTCTTTTAACGCAAAAGAAAGGGTGCTAGCACACCAATTCGTTTTTGAGAGAGTTTGTTCGTGTGGATACCTGCAGAGGATGTTGGTCTAAGTAACAACGTCTGAATCTGATTTCAATTACTAAAAGCTCGAGTTAGGGTGTCACCGGAGTGAACCCGCTTTCTCCCTTCCAGAATCTTGCCTTTTTTTTGTCATCCTGGTAAGATTCTATGACTTTCTTATCAATCTAATCGAATTGCATGGATCCTGCGAGGGTTTTGTGGGAATTAATTTTTATTTTCCACTGCGTATTTGAATCACAAAATCCAACAAAACCCAACACAGGGTGAATGCATGTCAATCACTGCTTGAGCCTTGGCTGGGTTGACCTCAATTCCTCTCTGGTTCGCCATGAACCCAAGAAACTTGCCTGAACTAACCCTAAATGTGCACTTGAACGGTTGAGCTTCATTCTATATTGCTAGAGAATGTCAAAGTTTGCTCGAAGATAGGCGATGTGGTCCGTTGCTTAGATAGATCTAACAAGCATGTCATCCAAGTATACTTCCATGGTCTTGCCGATCAGTCGTGCAAACATCTTGTTCACTAGGTGTTGATAGGTTGCTCAATGTTCTTCGATCTGAAGGGCATAACCACGTAGCAAAATAGCCCTTGGTCTATTGTGAAAGCGGTCTTAATTTGATCTTCCTCGGCCATCTTGATTTGGTTATAGCCAAAGTAGGCATCCATAAAGCTCAATAGCCCATATCCGGTTATCACATCAACGAGCTGGTCTATCTCAAGGAGTGGGAAACAATCCTTCGGGCATGCCTTGTTGAGGTCAATGTAGTTGATATAGACCCGCCATTTTCTATTGGCCTTTTGGACAAGGACCACATTCGCTAACCATTCCAGATATGTAATTTCTTGGATAAATTTGGCCTTCAAGAGCTTCTGGACCTCTTTGTTGATGGTGATGTACCTTTTCAGATTGAAGGCTCTTCATTTTTGGATTAGCAGTTTGTGCTCTGGCTAGACGTTAAGATAATGACAGATGACGCTTGGGTTGATGCCAGGCATATCTTTATGGGACCATGCAAATACATCCCGATATTTCGTAAAGAACTTCTCCAGGTCGGCTCAAATCTCAAGTTTTAGTTGAGAATTAAGTTGGATCATTCGGTTGGGATGTTCGAGATCCAAATTATATGACTCCAAATCCTCCACTGGCATGGCTCTCACCTCCTCTTTCGAAAGAAGAGGGTCCAAGTCAGACAGCATCTTTGGATTTGGTTCGACAAGAAGCAGTATCTCGTCAACCTTATATATAGCCAAGATGCTTAATTGTCGAGCTGAGGCCACTTTAACAACATTTGCATAGCAATCTTGAGAATCCTTCGGCCGCGATCTAATTACCCCGACCCCATTATTCGTTGGGAATTTCATCGCCAAGTGGTAAGTGGAGACCACAGCCTTTAGGGCATTCATGGTCGGCCGCCCAAGGATTATGTTATACTAAGAGGGTTTGTCGATGATGAGGAAATCAACGATTCATGTTACCCGAGTAGCCCCATCTCCGAAGGTGACCGATAGGCAGACCTTTTTGACTACTTGGACACATTCTCCGGTGAAGCCGTACAACGTTGTTTGGACGTCGACAAGGGTGGCATTTATGATCTTTAGTCTATCGTAAGCCTGCTTAAAAAGAATGTCAGCCAAACTGCCATTGTTAATCAGTACTCGCTGGATAATATTGTTGGCAATCTGGAGTTCGCATATGAGGGCATTATTGTGTGAATGAACAAGTTTATCTACCTCTTCCTCAATGAAGGAGATAAAGATTTCTTCTTGTCAATAGATCTTATTAATGTTCTCGGATATATTCATGAGGTCACCTCTATCGACCAGCTGAGCTTCCTAAGCATAGGCCCGCCGTCCACTTGAAGTGTCCCCGGTAACAGGCCCTCCGAAAATCTTCAGAACGATGTTTAGGGGTTTCGAGATGTTCCTACCTTCGTTGTGTGGTTGGCTCTGAGCATCTCGAGTTAGCTAGTCGTTTCTCCTAGCCATACAGTCAGGAGTCAAGACTCGCTCAACAAAGTTCATTAGATGTTTGTCTCGGACCAGTCTTTCAATTTGGTTTTTAAGCTGAATACAGTCACAAGTGTGATGTCCTACATCCTTGTGAAATTACAGTACTTGTTCTGGTCCCTCTCTGCTTTGCTTCCTCACAGCTTGGGCAGATCCACCAATAAGTTCTGACCACTTACCTAGGTCAACGCCTCATCGCTACTGCGACTAAGGGTGTATAGCTTTGGAACTTCCCGATTGGCACCTTGGTTTTCTCGGTCTTCAACTTATCCTTCTTTTTCTTCTTACTCTGCTCAACACTGGGCTGCTTCGTTGGGGATTTCTATTTTTTCCCCTTCTTGCTATGACTGTTGGTTCCTTCACCTTCTTAGTGGCTCTTCAGGTACTTGATCGCATCAGCATACCTTTACGCATAGCCAAGCATTTGGAAAAAGGTGGTTGGCTGCTCAAAAGTGAGCGACCAATTCAAGTTCCTATCTCGGAGGCCCTCTATGAAGGCGTGCTTCAAGGTCTCGTCTTCGATATAGCTGACCTCTAATGCAACTAGGGTTAATCGGTTTATGTAATCCTTTATGTTGCTGTCCCTATTAGAAAAATAGCACGCAGCAGAATTTTAAAATTTTTTATACCAGAGTATTTTTCAAAACACATGTTTGACAAGCTATATGCATAAAATAATCAGATCTTATTAACCTTGTTTGCCAAAAAGCTCCCGCAATTAATGAAGAGAAAGGACGTTGTAGAAGAACCTCAACCAACTGGCATTCTTTGCTATTCTTTATCCATGATCAGTGTGTGTGGCCACACTCATACAGCTCTTCCACCAAGTGACTCTCTTTTTGACCAATTGAGAAAACCTAAAGCTATAGTTCGTGATGTGTGAACAATAGCTCATATGGGAGTTTTAAAGTCTCACCAGTAGAGTCTATCTCTTAATCTCTCAATTGATCTAAATAACAATGAGCGTCACTCCCTTAATTATGGAGGTTGGGCCCAAGGGTCAGTCCTTATCAGATAAGGCCTCAAAAATTTTAATAAGGATCAATATATGATAAAATCTACTTGAAAACATGTGATCTATTTATGCTCGGTTGGTAGGCTAAATTGGCAGATCAGCCTGCTAAACTTACTCCATCTGTAGGCCGAACTTAAAGATTGGCCTACCAAACTTACAATTTTTAACCCTTGCGATTCTTTATTTCCCAACAGAGGTTCCTAGGATAGAGCCTCGGTTTTAATTTAAATAACTCAATAGAGAAGTTATCTAATTAAAACAGTCATATCAAAATAATCTCTTAGAAAATAAATATTTTGATAATTCAACAAGTTTATCTTGAATTAATTTATTCAAAATTAATCTAACATATAAACAGACATGAATTATCTGATCCTGATAATTCAACAAGTTTATCTTGAATTAATTTTCACAGAATTAATTCAACTGATAAACATACATGAATTATCTAATCCTATCGAATTTTCAACCAATCTGATAATTTGACATAAGTCACCAATTATTAGAAAAGCACGCCATATTGTTACAAGATTTATTATGATCTAGCAAAGGAGACCTAAGGGGCCTATATAGTTTAAGCTCCCGATAATTATGAAACCTAATATCCTAGATATACATTTCATAATTATCAACTCTAACGTCACTCCATTAAAAGCTTAGAGCTGCACTCTTGCATTATATAAAATTATGAATCCCATATAGTTAAGTCTCCATGACATATTATAATGTATCGTATCATCATAGGATTATCCATAATCGTCTTATGGATAAATTCTGTCTTACCTTCCTGATTATTTTTCTCTTACGTTCCATTATCTCACCATAAAAAAACTTACCATCTAAAGACAATGTACCATTCAGTTACACCTATGTATCCAAATGGTTGAGTGCTCCAGTTTTCAAATTATAGGATAATGCATATAAGAGGATATCAATTACTCTTAAAGATAAGCTATGGATTCCATATCTATGAATAATAGGTCTACGCTATCAATAGTAATGCCTCCAACATACCGGCATACGTATCAACATAAAATGTGGATGTCACCCTTTGGTACATCAAAAGGCATAAGTCAAGACAACGGGCCCACTATTCATCTCAGGATTAATATACAATACAATTGATTGTCTAAAGTGAATTGATTTGCCGAGACAGAATTATTAATCCAAATCAATTCACTTTATGTTTCGATCCAATACATTGTCACCCATGACAATGTACCAATGTTTCTATTCACGTAGTCCTCCTACGATGGCCAAGACAAGCCATCTCCCGTTAGGGATATAGACGACGTAACAATCTTTGCATGAATAAAGTGCCCCACTTTATTCCTTCGATTATGAATCTTATGATTTAGACCATCACCTTAAGAATCGTGTCTTTCACATAATCTATCCATCATATGTCCAATTCTTAAAGGTTTAGACTGACAGTTTTAAACTATTGTTTGCTTAAGATACATTCAACAAATATAACCACAAAAAGGACAATAATTTAGTATATAAATAATAAACAAACTCTTTATTGATAAAAATGTCTCCAAAAACATATTACATTTTTACTCCTTAGGGCTTATGTGTCCAATAATCTCCCACTTGCACTAAGTAAGTAAATATGACAAATGTTGCATCCCCATAGCTTCCATACGCCTTTCGAAGACTCTCCTCGTAAGTATCTTTATGAATGGATTAGCTAAATTCTCCTTTGACATGATTTTGTACACAGTGACATGCCTACCTTCTATCAAGTCCTTTATTACATGATCCTTTTGATCAATATGGTTACTCTTCTTATGAAATCTTGGTTCCTTAGCATAAGCTACCACCATTCTTTTATCACAGCATAGTGATGCCACCTTATCCATACCAGAAACTACCTCAAGATCCCCATGGAACTTGCAAAGCCACACTACTTTTTTCAAAGCATCACTAGCCGTCACATACTCGGCGTCCATCGTTGAATCCAAAGTACAATCCTTGAATCTAGACAAGATTGGAAATCTAAGTTAATGTATCCTAAAAGAGTTAAGTCCTCACCTGAATACATAAGAATATAACCTCGAGTCATTCTCAATCACTTGAAAATATGCTTGACCGCAACCCAATGGTTTGGTCCTAAATTTGCCTGAAATCGACTTACAATCCCAATCGCATAATAAATATCTAGTCGCGTGCAAAGCATGGCATACATGAGACTACCTGTTGTCAAAGCATAAGGTACCTTCTTCATGTTTTCTTTTTCTTCTTCAGACTTTGGAGAGTCTTTCTTAGAAAGATTAATTCTAGACCTAGATGGTTGCCCATCGTTCTTAGAATCCTACATTCCAAACCTCATGAGAATTTTATCTACATAGCTGGCCTAGAACAAAGCTATCATTCTGTTCTTCCTATCGTGAAAGATCTAGATATGGAGAACAAAATTAGCTTCACCCAAGTCTTTCATGTCAAACTACTTAGTTAACCTAATTTGACCGATGAAAATGCCCTAACGTCATTGCCAATTAGCAAAATGTTATCTACATAGAGCAGTAGAAAAACCACCTTCCCATCCTTAATGTGTTTGTACACACTTGGTTTATCCACATTTTGTACAAACCTATAAGTTTTGATCACTTGATCAAATCTTATGTTCCAAGAACGGGAAGCCTACTTAAGTCCATATATTGACTTTTGTAGCTTACAAACCTTACCCTCCTAACCCATGACCTTGAACCCGTCTAGTTGTTCCATATAAATAGACTCATCAAGATAGCCATTTAGAAAGGCCATCTTGACATCCATCTACCCAATCTTGTAGTCGAGAGCAGCAGCTATGGATAAGAAAATGCGGATGGATTTAAGCATCGCTATAGGCGCAAAGGTTTACTCATAATCGATTCCTTCCTTTTGCATGTATCCTTAGCTACCAGTCTAGCCTTAAAGGTTTTGACTTTTCCTTCCACTCCTCTTTTCCTCTTGTAGATTCACTTACACTTAATAGGTTTTACCCCTTTAGGAAGATCCACAAGCTCCTAGACCTGATTGGTCTCCATAGACTTTATCTCTGTGTTTATGGCCTCTATCTAGAGTTTTGAATAAACACCCTCCATAGCCTCTGTGTAAGTATAAATATCCCTATCATGTTCATCCGATTTAGCCAAGAAGGCCTCACCATTAAACATATACCTATCAGGTTGATGCCCGATCCTTACACTATGCCAAGCCCCTTAGGTTGTTATTCAGGTTTTTTTGGTTTTTCTACACTAATTGGAACGGTTTCATTTGAAACCCCTGAAGTGATCGAATCACTCCTTAACTCCTCAAGCTTTGAGGCTTAAAGTCGTCCATATAACTTTTCTTAAGGAAAGTTACATCAGTTGAAACCACGACTTTATTTTCCTTTAGGTTATAGAAATAACCCCCTTTAGTCCCTTTTGGATATCCTATGAACACACAAATTTCCAAGCATGCTTCTAACTTATTCGCATCCCTAAACAAGACAAAGCCGGACATCCCTATATTCGAATATGGTTTAAGGATGTCTTCTTGCCAGTCCACAACTCATGAGGAGTTTAAGAACCAATTTTGAAGGCACATGGTTCAAAAGATAATATGTGGTTTGTAGTACATATCCCCAAAAGGACAGAGGCAATGATGAATTACTCATCATGGACTTAACCATGTCTAACAAAGTCCTATTCCTTTTCTCAGGCATGCCATTCTGCTGTAGAATACCCAGCGCGGTCAAATGGGATAAAATCCCATTCTCTAATAAGTGTCCTAAGAACTCATCAGAAAGGTATTTATCACCTTGATCGGATTGAAGTGCCTTTATGGGTCTACCTAATTGCTTTTCCACTTTAGCCCAAGACTCCTTGAACTTGCATAAGTTTTGCTTTTGTAGTGCGTTAGGTACACATACCCATACCTTGAAATCGTCAATAAAAGTGACGAAGTGCTCATACTCCTTGGCTTGGATGTTAATAGGACTGCAAACATTGCTATGCATAAGTTCTAAAATCCTTTTTGCCTTATTGCCCTAAGACCTAAATGGTCTTTTGGTCATTTTACCCTTCAAACAAGATTCACATTGTGGTGTAGATTCCACCTTTAAGTAACTTAAAGGTTTATCCTTTACCAACCTTTGAATCCCATTTAGGTTAATATGACCTAGTTGTAAATACCAAAGATAAGTCTTATTAGAGTGAGAAGTTTCAAGTCTTTTAGAGTTATTATCATTAATCTCAACATTAAGCAGTAAGTCCATCTTTGGTTTGATCAAATATAGATTATTTTGCATCCATCCAGAATAGATAAAAGATTTATTTTTACAAATCATCACTTTATTATTAAAAGAAACCAAATAGGAGTCCTTAAATAAACAAGCTATAGAAATTAAATTCCTTTTAAATTTAGGAACATAAAAACAATCTCGCAAAATTAAAATCCTATAATTATCAAAATGAAGATGGATGTCTTCCACTGCTTTAGCTAAGACCAAGGATCCATCGCTCATCCAAAGCGTGAAGTCTTCACAAAGCAAACTTCTCGTTTCTTTGAACCCCTGTAGAGAAATACAAACAAAATTAGTTGCACCAGAATCTATGACCCAAGTGTCACTAGATTCCTCAACCAAACAAGTTTCTAAATATAGAAGATCATGCGTACCTCCTCGAGAAAGGAAGTCCTTTTAATTCTTCTTTATGTGCCCGACCTTCCTATAAAAGAAGCACTTTAGCTTCTTCGGGTTCTTTTCTTCTTCTTCTTGTTCTTGCCGTTTGCACGAGTAAAAGACTTCCTATTCTTGGCCTATTGCTTCTTTCCATTCCCTGGGTTAGGATTGGAACTAGATGCAGTCGCCAAGTTGGCCTCTCCACTAACAAGAGACTCCCTTATCAGTAGTTCAAACTCCTGTAACTTCATCAACTCTGTTAAGGTCATATCCCATCTATTGGTTAAATTAAAAGTAGCTCTAAATGAAATAAATTCCTTAGGTAGAGTCTTAAAGACCATAGTCAATTGAGTTTCAACATCGATGTCAGCTCCATTAGTTTGAGCCTTAGCAAGGTAACCCATGACTAATATCATATGCTCCTTTACAGATGTCCCCAGTCTTTGCTTGCAGTTCAAGAGTTTCCAAGGCATCCCTTGCCGCTTTGTTAAGGCATGGCCTTTAAATATGTATTCTAGATTATCCAAGCTCTACCTAGCAATCTTATAATTCTCATGTTGAGCCTACAACACGTTATTCATGCTAGCCATAACATAGTAGCAGGCCTAATCATTGGCATCTTTCCAGTGATCATACGCTTGGATTTGCTCATTAGTAGAATCTCCTATAGGCTTGGGAGGACATGGAGTTGTCAACACAAATTTGAGTTCTTTAAAGGAAAGGACGATGTTTAGGTTCCGTTTTCAATTATTATAATTATCTCTGGTTAATTGGCTTTTGTCAAGTATCGATGATTAAGCATTTTTAGACATTTTTAATCTATAATAAAGAATCATATACCAAAGATAAGCAAACATATCATAATAATTTAGTAAGATAACACAATCATGTAAAATATACAAATGTGTTTATGTGTAAAAATCTTGAAAATATCACAACCTTACAATGATAATTCCTAACTCAGAATTCAACAAGCTCCTAGGGGAGTCTGGCCAAATTCAATAAGGAATATGGATCTTCTCCTGATTAATATATAACATTCAAGACCCGTATAATTCAACATATATTAATAATTATTTCTTTGGCCATTAATTTTATTAACAGAGCTCCTAAGAGAGGTTAATAATAAAATTAATATGAATATATAACCATCGTTTCAATATTTTATCTATGATTTATAATCACCACCTAGGGGTATGTAACCATAAATCATGCTAAAATACCTTATCTTTTTAGAAATCTAACTTGGTACATGATAAAGTCCCTTCCTAGGGGTCAGAACCACCCTCTGCTACCTATGGACCAATGATCGAGGCCATAGGTTCTCTCTTTAAAAACTTTCTCTCACTCAATCTTTTGAAATCAAAGTTTTATTTTATAAACATGCATGAACAATTTTTAATGAGCGGCACTCCCTATTCTATATGATATATTATCAATATACATGGCAAATCATATTATAATATAGACAAGAAAAGTAATGATGCAAAGCCACAAGCAAAATAATAAATAACCGTTATATTATGGTTCCACCCTAGAGAAAAGAAAAAAAAGATTACAAGAGATAAATCGAAACATATTATCTATTCTTCATCCTTGAATCTTCAATTTGTATCCTTCTTCATGTAACTTCTATCTTCAAGTCTTCAATCTGGCATAAATCGAATACTCCATATTTCTAGTCATATCTAAATTTAATGTTTTTCAGAATTGTCCCAAAAACAAAAACAAAAACAAAACTGCACTGAAAACACACCTTTTCTTGAAAAATCACAGCTCTTTGCTGGGATGCCGATTTGTTTGATTGGCCTACCGGTCATGACCTTCCAACTTGTTGAACCTTATAGTTCGGCCTGTCGGTCATGACAGATTGGCCTAGCGAACTAAAAAGTTTGGCCTGCCGCTAGAGCCATCAGATTTTTGCCCCATAGATGGCCTACCAATCCCATAGGTTCGGCTTACTAGTCTACGACTATCGGCCTACCAAACATAAGGGTTTGGCCTACTAAATAAGCAAAAATCACAACATCTAGAAAATACATCTTTTATGTAGTTTTTCAATTTTATTTTAAACAATTCAAAAACATAAAATTAGACACTTAGAAAATACCTGGGAATGCAATTATCTATCTTCTAGATTATTTAATTATAAAATTCTTACAATTTTAAAATTAAATAATAATTCCTAGACGGAGATGATAGTCTGCCATCTAATTACATAAAAAAACCTAGATATATATTCTAACCTCTAAGAAACTATAACTGGCATAAATTAATTAATTAATAAATAATTAAATAATAATTTAATCAACCATAATTAATTAGTAAACATTCACCATATAATCCATGACAACATAAAAATAAACATAAACCTAGAGTGCCAACTCTCTTAAAAATAAAATTCAAACATAGGAAAGATCAAGATCATGTAATTTATTCATATAGCATAATCACAAACTTGCAAATTTATGTAAAAACCATGGCTTTGATGCCAATTGTTGGAAAAAAAAAGTACGTAGAGGAATTTTAAAATTTTTATACCAGAATATTTTTCAAAACACATGTTTAACATGCTATATGCATAAAATAACAAGATCTTACTAACTTTGTTTGCCAAAAAGCTCCCACAATCGATGAAAAGGAAGGACGTTGTAGAAAAACCTTAACTAACTGGCCTTCTTTGCTATTCTTTATCCACGATTAGTGTGTGTGTTCCACCAGGCGACTCTCCTTTCGACTAAAGCTATAGTTCGTGATGTGTGAACGATAGCTTATATGGAATTTTAGAGTCTCACCAGTAGAGTCTCACTCTTAATTTCTCAATTGATCTAAATAATAATGAGTCTCACTCCCCTATTTATAGAGGTTGAGCCCAGGGGTCAGTCCTGATCAGATAAGGCCTTAAAAATTTGAAACATGATCTGCATGTCGAACTTAAAGATCGGCTTGCCAAACTTACGATCTTTAATCCCTGTGAATCTTTATTTCCCACTTGAGGTTATTGGGATAGAGTCTAAGTTTTAATTCAAATAACCTAATCGAGAATTGATTTGATTAAAACAGTCATTTCTAGGTAATCTCTAGAAAAATAAATATTTCTGATAATTCAACAAGTTTATCTTGAATTAATTTGTTCAAAATTAATCCAACCGATAAACAAACATGAATTATCTGATCCCGATAATTCAACAAGTTTATCTTGAATTAATTTTCATAAAATTAATTCAATTGATAAACATACATGAATTATCTGATCCTATCAAATTTTCAGTCAATCTGATAATTTGACACAAGTCACTAATTATTAGAAAAGCACGCTATATCGTTACAGGTTATATTATGATCTAACAAAGGGGACCTGATAGACCTATATAGTTCAAGCTCCTGATAATTATGAAATCAAATATCCTAGATATACATTTTATAATTATCAATTCTAACACCACTCTATTAAAAGCTTAGAGCTACACTCTTGAACTATATAGAATTACGAAGGCCGTATAGTTAAGTCTCCATGACATATCATAATGTATCATATCCCTATAGGATTATCAATAATCAGCTTACAGATAAATTTTGTCTTACCTTCATGATTATTTTTCTCTTACATTCCATTATCTCACCATCAGAAAGCTTACTATCCAAAGACAGTATACCATTCGGTTATACCTATGTATCTAAATGGTTGAGCGCTTAAGTTTTCCAATTACAAGATAACGCATATAAAAGGATATCAACTACTCCTGAAGAGGAGCTATGGATTCCATATCTATGAATAACAGGTCTATACTATCAAGAGTTATGCCTCCAATGTACTAGCATAAGTACCAACATAATATGTGGATGTCACCCTTTGGTACATCAAAAGACATAAGTCAAGATAACAGGTCCACTATTTGTCTCAGGATTAAGATACAATACAAATGATTATCTAAAGTGAATTGATTTGTCGAGACAAAATTATTAATCCAAATCAATTCACTTTATGTCCCAATCCAAAACATCGTCACCCATGACAATGCACCAATATTTCTATTTGCAGAGTCCTCTTGCCATAGCCAAGACAAACCATCTTTCGTTAGGGATATAGACAACATAACAATCTTTACATGAATAAAGCACCTAACTTTATTCCCTCGATTGCAGATCTTTTGATTTAGACGATCACCTTAAGAATTATGTCTTCTGCATAATCTGTCAATCATATGTTTAATTTTTAAAAGTTTAGACCGCTAGTCTCAGACGATTGTTTGCTTAACATAAATTCAACAAATATGAACATAAAGAGGACAACAATTTGGTATATAAATAATAAATAAACTCTTTATTGATAAAAATGTCTCCAAAAACATATTACATTTTTAATTCTTATGGCATACATGTCCAACAGTCCCCTTGTTTGACAACGTAAAGGTGAGTTATTTATTTCCTTTTCATCTTTGTCATGGAAAATGCAGAGGAGAAGGCATCAAATAACTAACAAGAAAAGGGGATAGTGCCCGGCTTAATATGTCTAAACCATTGCTAAGCAGTGCCGATTAGTGTAAGCAAAAAAGCTTTGCACATGGCTGCGTCATTGGCGTTCTAAAGAAGCATATGACCTCGGTAGAGCTCTACGTGCTTGTCTGCATCGGTCATCCCGTCATAAGCCTTGTTCTACAGAACCTTGCATTTTCGGGGCATGGGGGCCCGTATGATGGCGTCGGTGAATGGCATGTCTGGCATGCCACCCTTATCCAACCCAAACTTGTTGTTCTAGATCTAATTGTTTTGTTGCTGGAGTTCTCAAAATTGGCAGCTATTGGTATCTTCAAGCAGTTCCACCTTATGCAGGGCTTCGCCCTTAACCCTGTTGCCTCATCCGGGTTGCCTATATTGTTGAATTTTCCCCTGGCACTCGATCCAATCAAACACTAATGCTTAGGAGCCCTATGGTGACTATCTCTAGCTACCTTAAGGGCCAAGTCAGCCTTCCCAAACAAATCGGTTGTTAGCCGAGACATCATGAGTGGTCCACCTAGAGTGTTCGGAGTCAGCATCGTCTTGGTTCCTAGCCCCTTGCGCTGCTCGACCCCTGGCCTGGTCCTCCTAGGCTAGGGGAAGAGGGACAAGAGCCTATTGATGCTGTGCTTGTTGTTGACCGAGTTGTTGTGTTAGTATTCTTATGGCATTCGTAAGTTCTAAGATTAGGCAATTGCGTCTTCAATCTATTCGACCTAGCCGTGCTACCCTGACCGCTAGATTGAGATCTAGCAGCTCGGGGCTACCTCGAGGTCTGTTTGGGTTTTGGTTTCGATTTTGGGCCTTGCCTGACCCCTCATATTGGGCACCCTTATATCGAGTATTGCCTCTTGTTACCATGCTTGGGTTGCAAGATGGGTTGTGGCTAATGATTTTAAGTGAAGGCATAGGCGCCTTCCTTTTAGTGCCAAAATATTGATGCTGCCTAGTAAATGGCGATGATTCAACACCACGTGCGGCTGCGCACGGTGTTTGGATGGCTCTTCTTTGCTCGTCTTGGCCTGCTTGGACATATCTATGACAAGAAGAGGGACGCTTAGGAGGTAAAGGGGGACACTGGTGAGGTACCAGATAAAGGCTCTTCGATGCTTAAGGCGGGTGCTGCTTGGCAAAGAACGGGAGCTAGTTACTTGGGAAGGAACACGTTGACCTCAAGCTACAATAAATGCGCTCTATTTATAAGTTGCCACTTGAACCGGGTGTTAGATGGGTTTTGCTCACGACCTGTGTATCACATCAAGGCTTGTCAAAAGGTAGTGACATGTGTCGTGGTCTCTGTCGGCGAATTAGCCTCCATCTGACGGCGGAAATGTGGCCATCTGTTGGTTTCTTGTGGCGAATGGCTACCTGTTTGTAAGCTCTAACAATTTGACCCAAGCACATGTCTATCTTGAGAAGGTGATTGTTCGCGTCGCGGCCTGGGGACCTTGAGGAGCACCTCGGAAAGACGAGCCGAGCTAATGGGGGTTTGAGATTGCGCTTCTAGTAAATGCCTTCGAGCATATCTGTTGACCACCGAGAATCAGTTCTTGGGCAAATGGCGTCGAGCTTACTCCTAACATGAGCTTGAAACTTTGAAAAGACAACTTAAGTTCCAATAGTGCCAAGCTTGGAATTACCTCCCCTTTAATTTTAAGATTTTTGAGCTCAGCTTTTCTCGTGTATGAGAAATTTTATACTTTCTTTTAATATTCAAACAAAATTTCAGATTTTAACTTCTAGTTTAAAATTTACTTTTAAATCACACTTTTTAAACTTTTTATTTTAAACCTAAAAAAGTTTAAACTATTATAATTTAAACCCTGAAATAAAAGGACGTTAAAATTTTAAATGCCGGTCAAAGCGCGTTGTGCCACATATATAAGATATATTTTCCTTTCCAAATTTAACATCGTCACTGACTGCGAAGACCAATTTAAGAAAGTTGTTAACCTCGAGCATATTTGACGCAATTTCAATTGGAGGACCAATTTACGAATTTCGGCATCCTTCAAGCCCCAAAAACAACAACAACAATAATAAATAAATAAATAAAAACCCTATTTAGAATGCCGTTATCGGTAAGCCGAAGGGCAAATCAGTAAGTCTGTTATATAAACATGTCCTGGTTCCGTTCCCCCGAACCCTTAAAACCCTGGTATTTCCTCAATTCTAATCTCCCTCCGCTAAGGTTCTTGGTTTCTCTCTCTTACTTTCTCTCTCTCAGGCTCAGCCATGGCTACCTTCATCTCTCGCCTCCCCAAAACCCTAACCCTAGCATCCTTCCTCTGTCGCTCCTTCTCCGCCACGGCTGCCTCCGTAGCTCACTCTCACTCTCACTCTCGCTCTTCCTCCCTCTCTCTCCTCCACCGCCTCCGTCCCCTCGCCGGAGGCATCGCCTCCGTTCGTGGTGTCTCTCCGTTGTCGGTCCTCCGAAGCTTCTCCACCAACGCCACATCGTCCTCTCTCAAGGATCCGAACCCTAACTGGTCCAATCGTCCTCCCAAGGAGACGATTTTGCTCGACGGCTGCGACTTCGAGCATTGGCTCGTCGTCATGGAACCTCCCGAGGGTGATCCTACTAGGGACGAAATTATCGATAGCTATATCAAAACCCTAGCTATGGTCGTCGGAAGGTTATCCTTCTCTCTCTATCCCTCGATTTTTCATTCTTTAGTCTGTTTGTTTTTCTGGTTTTGATTTGAGAAATGAAGAAAATAGAAATGAATTTCGTTTAATGTTTGAAATTATTGTTGTTTTTGTTTTTCTCTATAATCCACATGACTTGATCTCTAGGATTTGCTCTTGTTTATTAGGTATTTCTGAACCAAATGTTGATATGAGTTGGTATATAGTTTCAAGCTTTGTATTCTTTATTTTGTAAGAATTGCTCTGTTTGGTGCTCTTTTTGAAGTCTTGATTGTTTACTTTTGGCATTGACCATACTCTATGTTCTATAATAACTTAAAAATCTCTAATTGTTTTTGTTTCAGTAGTTGCTTATAAATTTGGACTCGAGAGAGAGTTTCTGGGATGATTTCTGTGCTTAGTTGTTAATGCTTCCTATGCTTCTCATATACAGTGAGGAAGAAGCGAGGATGAAAATTTACTCTGTTTCAACTAGGTGTTACTATGCTTTTGGGGCGCTAGTGTCTGAAGAACTTTCATACAAAATTAAAGGTGTTGTTTATTTATGTTTTTTAATAAATGCTCGAATTTTGTTGTTGCTTTTATAAGATTTTATGTATTTCATATCTTGTTTTCGTCAAATTTTTTTCAGAATTGCCTAGAGTGCGCTGGGTCCTTCCTGATTCATATTTGGATGTTAAGAACAAGGATTATGGAGGTAAGATATGGTGGATTCTTGTAGTGAAGCTCGAAAACTGTCTTCTTTTGCATTTGAATTAGTTCATTTCTGTAAGTTGATGTTCAATTTATTTGGGTATTTTTATATGAAATACTTTGTTGCATTCGAACAACTTAAGTTCACAAATTTTTAAGGAAATTCGTTTTCTTAACTCTGTTGTGATTCTGATTCATCATATCTTGTCTTTTTGTGGTGTGAAGTTAATATCCTAGAACAACGAGGGGGAATATTTTTCTAGGTTCTAAGAAAAGCATTGTCTATTGTGGTTTGAAGAAACAAGGTTTAAATGCATTAACAAGCTTGTCTTATGCTTTCTTCTTCATTTTGGCTTGCAATCTTTTGTGCTGCACATTCAAATTTCTATCAGAAGAGCAGCCATCATTGTTAACTCAAAGAAAACTTTATCTTGGAGTTATGAGCAAGAGTTGTTGACTTGTCATCATTTTAACCTTGTACGGTTTTGAAGTTTTTTCTGTGATGGTGCTGGTACTGAACTCTTTTTGTGCAATTTTGCTTTTCCATATGGCAGGGGAACCGTTTATTGATGGTAAGGCAGTTCCATATGATCCCAAGTACCATGAGGAATGGATAAGGAACAATGCGAGAGCAAATGAGAGAAACAGGCGCAACGATAGGCCTCGTAATTTTGATAGATCAAGGAACTTTGAGAGGAGAAGGGAGAATATGCAGAACCAAGATTTTCAGAGGGGCCCGCCAATGCAGAATGCTGGGCCAAATCCCCAAGGTCCCCAAGGCCCCCCTGGCAGCAACATGGGTCCACCGCCAAACAGGGGTGGAATTCCCCAGAACAACATGGGTGGATATCCCGCCAACAACATGAATCATTCAAGTAACTTTGGCGGGATGCCACCAAGCAATAACTGGAGTGGTGGACCACCAAACAACTTTGGGGGAGCACCGCCCAGCAACATAGGCGGACCACCAAACAACTTTGGGGGAGCACCGCCTAGCAACTTGGGCGCACCACCAAACAACTATGGGGGAGCACCGCCCAGCAACATGGGAGGGGGGCCTCCGCCAAACTACACAGGAGGAATGCAGCAGAATAATGCAGGGTGGTCTGGTCAAGCTCCTAACAATGGATACCAGAACAGCTACACGCCTGGCAGGGACATGGGAAATGCATCTGGAGGAAATTACTCGTCTCGTTAGGAAATGCCTTGGAGCGTTTTTGTAGATAAGCAAAATTGGCATCTCATGTTGTCTGAATTTTTATATTACTAGCACTAAGATATTTGTTCAAGTCTTATTTTGCTGGGCATATTAGGTTGGGATACTGTTAGTTGTACCTAAAATGATTTGAGATCATGTTCTGGTAACTTTTGTGAGTTTTCAAAATAAACTGGAAACTCTGGATACCTTTTTTTTCTCACATTTTTTTTGATAGGCATGCTCTTATTACATCTACGTTGTTATTTAGCCATCGGGGTACGTAGTAATTATTTATCCTGGGAAATGCTGTTCATCTTGTCGGATGAATTTTCTTTGTAATGTGGAATTCGTTTATTAGATTTTAGATGGCTGATTGTGATCAAATGCTTTGGACGTTTGACAGAGATGAACCTTCTGCTCCTTGTGAGATGATCTGTTTTGTAAACTTTAACCAACTTCCTGTTTGTTCTTTCCAATTTGCAAATTTTGAAGAGTTTCTAGACGTCCGTTTTTGTTGTGTGAAATCTATCTGTAAGTTCTGATCGGTTTCTGAGATCAGTTACCTCCAGGCGCCAAAAAAGATCTGTACATTTCTCAGTAGTGTCCTGAAATATGCGAGGAGGGTTCTAAAATTTAGAGCGGTATGAAATCAAGTGGCAAGAAAAGAACAATGCTATTGATGGCAAGAGACTGCATGTGTGTCTGATGCCTTAAATGCTATGTTGATCTCATCAAGGGCCTGAGAATGCCTGAGAATATCTCTAACTCATGTAGACTTCTTTAGTCACTATATCATGTGCAGTCGTGTTAAATATTCCCAGATCATGCAACAATGTGGTTCATATGATCCCCAAGTATACTATTGCTTGTGATAACTTTGTAGTTTAGAGGCTGGAAATAATCCCTTTTGATAAAGAGATCAAATTCGACCGTCCCTAATATTTTTTAAAAACATATAGACGTATATATAAGTATACTAGGCAACAAAATGAGAAAACGTCGGCACCATTTGTTAGTGTTTTTGATACGAGCTTAATTCGATATAATTTTCTAATTAATTTTTCTGTTAATCTTTGCTTGTTTTTGAGTATTTTTTGTTTTAATTGTGGTTTTTGTGTTTTGTAGATGATTAAAGGTGATGAGCTAAAAATTGGCGGAAAAGGAAGATTTGGAGTCTACAAGTTGCATTTATTGAGTTTATATGTCATTCGGGGCCAAAGTTGAATTTTTAGCAAGGTAATAGGCCAAAATATCAAGTTCAACAAGTTAGGGCCTCGCTCTCGTGAGAAAAAGGCCCGTGGCTGTGCCACAGCACAGAGGTGAGGTGCGGCTGCACAAATCATCCAACACGGCCGCAAGAAAGCATTCCATGCAGCCGCGTGCGTCCCCTAATCTTCATGTGGGAATTCTCGTAACTACACGGCCGCGAGAAACTCACCTCGCCCCTACGTGTGTCTCACTTGGTGGCTTCATTTTTGATCTAATTTGAAGCCAATTTACCCATTTTCAACCTCTAATACCAAAACCTATAAAAGCCTCACTAAGACACAATTGAGACCAATTTTTTCCATTATTTTCAAGCTACCTTTTGGAGAGAAAAAGAGAGAGAAAAGAAGGAGAAGTCTCTTCAAGTTTAAAGAGTTTCGTCCATGTGGAGATTTCTTCATGATCGTCAAAGAGTGTTTTTTTTTTTTTTTTTCCTTTGAACTCCAATTATGTTTTTATTTTATTTTTCATTGTTTAATTTCATGAATATATCAGGCTATATTCCTCTTAGAGTAAGAGTGATTTTAAAACCCTATATTCAATTATGTAATTGATATTTTTAGAATTATTTCCAATTTTTTCAATTAGAATTGTTTATGTTTCTCCATTTTTAATGTTCATTAATCTTATTTTGTTTTGACTGGGGTTGCCAACCAAGTGAGATAGATTAATTATCTATCGCTATATTAGGAAATCTTGATCTATAATTGTTTTGATTTCCTAATTATTGATAGTGAAATGTGATTGATAATTGTCAGAGGCTTTTGTTAATTATGGTGAGGGGCGTAACCTAGGCTGAACAATCCGAGCTTATGTGTTTGTTATCTAGAACAACCTATCTTTTTTAAAGTAATGCTTCCATTGAATTAAATCTAGAGAGCTTATTCTAGGTTATTTGAGTGAAAGGGATTAAGTGAAGAACTTGTTTTGCTTAACGATATATAAGGAAAAATTAGAATAGCAGAGTGTATTGTTATTTACGGTTGGTAATTTCGATAGTTAAATTAGGGATAATTTTGTGTTTAATTGCGTAATTGTTATTTAGTGGTGGAGAATAAACCTTTAACCTATTTCATCAATATCGCTTACAATATCATTGAATTCAATTTTATTTTATTTATTTATTTTGTTTTATTTATTTTTAATTTTAGGCATTCATTCAAAAATCCCCCCTTTAGTTTTCTAGAAAATTATTAACTTATTAATTAAATTCAATCCTCTGTGAGAATGACTTGTACTTATTGCTATATTTAATTAACAACGACATCATAGAGTAAGACATCAAATTTTGGCACCAGTCTCCAGGGATTGATTATTTAATTAATTTTTAATAGTTTTCTTTTTTCTTTTTCTTGTTAGTTTATTTAATTTTGTTTCTATTTTCCATGTTTTCTAGAGCACATTGAATGTCCTTCGAAGAAATAAAAGAATGACTCCAACGGATTACAAACTTCTTGGAATCTTCGATTGACATCAAGCGTGAGCCATTATTGACCCCTTCAACATCTAGCAACTCTTTCAAAAACCCGGTACACGTAGAGGAAGAAGTAATGGCTTAAGACAACTAAACTCGCAAGGAATTGGTGGTTCCAATTATCAATAGCTAGTTTGCATAGAGTTCCTTGCCCTTGCGGCCCTATTTGAACTAAAATCAACGTTAATCCATCTTCTTTCCCAATTCTATGGCTTTGCAGGTGAAGAGCCACACAAGCACCTTAAGGAATTCCATGTGGTGTGTTCAACTATGAGACCGACCAGCATATTCGAAGAACAAATCAAGCTTAGGGCCTTTCCTTTCTCTTTGGCAGATTCTGCTAAGGAATGGCTTTACTATCTACCTTTTGCAACCTTCACCACATGGAATGAGATGAAAAGGCTCTTCTTGGAGAAGTACTTCCTTGCTTGAAAGGCAGTAACCATAAAAAAAAAAAAAAAAAAGGTATTTGGCAATTCAATGAAGAAATGCTCTATGAGTATTGCGAGTGGTTCAAGAAGTTATGTACTAGTTGTCCTTACCACCAAATTAGCGACCAACTCCTCATCCAATATTTCTATAAGGGGTAAATGCCAATTGATAGGAGCCTGATTGATGCTGCGAGTGGAGGTATACTAGGTGACAAGACACTAGAGGCCATAAGAGCTTTAATTGCAGAAGTGGTGGCCAATTCTCAACAATTTAGCAAATGCCATGACCCACCACCGCCACCAAAGAAAGTGAATGAGATTGGTACCATTTCTATTCTCACCTCACTTTCCTTGTTCAATAGAGGGCTTTGGGACACTTCCAACAAAATAAAACGTGTAGAATTTGCTCCACAAAAGGCCATTCTATTGATATGTGCCCGACTATACAAGAAGGTATTGGAAAACGATACATAGTGGAGTTTTAAAATTTTTAAATCAAAGTCTTTTCTAAATAAGAAGTTTGACATGCTAAGCACATAAATTAATAATAGATCTTACGTACCTCTTTTATATACCGAAGATAGTAGAAAACTCTAACTATAGAGGAACCTTCTAGAAGAGCCTCAACAAACTGTCTTCCTTGCTATTCTTTATCCACAATCAAAGTGTGGGTGGTCGCATATCGTATAGCTTCTCCTCTAGTGACTCTCCTTCTAACCACTTGAGAAAACCAAGAGCTAAGGTTTTAGATGTTGAACAATAGCTCTGAGAGTTTCAAAGTTTCTTTTACAAGAGTACTCACTCTCTACTTATCAAATGATCTGAGGAACGATGAAAAAGAGTTCCCTTTATATAGCGGTTAGATTTAGGGTTAGTCCTTATCAGATTCAACTTCAAAATTCAAGTTTGGAGCAGTTTTTGATTGAAAACACATCAAATGCATTTTCCTCTTATCTAGGCATGGTCGACCATGCCTTTGTATCACAGTGGACCGTAATTTCATGGTCCAAAAGTCCGAATCGAATTCAAACTCCTCAAACTTATCCAATTCATCCAATCTCAACCAATTGGATAAGTCTTCTCTTATTTGACCCGGGTATCCTTTATAGAGCCTCAATTTTAATTCAAATAGCCCAATAGAAAGGTTATCTGTTTAAAATAGTCATATATAGATAAACCCATACAAATAAAATATATTCAAATAATTCAACATGTATATCTTGAATTAATTCATAAAATTAATTCAACCAATAAACTGACATGAATTATTAAATCCACTATATCAAATTTTAGCCAATTTAATAATTAACACAAGTCACCAATATGTAAGAAAAACATGCCGTATTGTTATAGGAATTATTATAAGCTAGCAAATGGGACCTGATGGACATATATAGATCAAGCTCCTATAATTATAAAATAACATATCCGAGATACATATACTTAATTATCAACTCTAACATACTCCATTAAAAAGCTTAGGGCTGCAATCTCAAATTACGTAGCTCCAATAAGCTAATCGTCCATGACATATTATAATGTGTAATATCCCCATAGGATATTCATAATCTGCTAAAAGATAAATTCTGTTTTATCTTCTCGATTATTTTTACCTTATGTTTAATTATCTCATCATTGGAATACTTTCTATCCATAAATAGTCCACCACTGTTTACATTTATGTATCTAAATAGTTGAGCGCTTTAGTCTTCTAATTACAGGATAATGCCTATAAGAGAACATCATTAACTCTACAAAAGAGCTTTGGATTTCATATCTATGAATAAACGGTCGACGTCAATTAAGATTCATGTCTCCAACTAAAACACCTGTTATTTTAACAGGTATGATTTTTGTAAAATTATATGAATAAAATATCACTTTAGTATTTTTACTAAGTCTTCGTAGTAAATATTTTAAATCTACCTATCACTCACTTCTACCAACCTTGTCCCGCTACATTAATGCTTAATTAAGCAGCCTCTACTACTTGGAGACATAGAATTTATTCACCTCAACTACCAAGAGACATCGATATGTTTTCTCAACCACCTTTTTAATGCTTCCTTCATCTTCTTCTACAACTTGCCCCATTTGTCCCCTCAATTATGTTAACATTATTTGCTAAAAGTCTCCATGAGAGACATGATAATATTTTCTTTTAATGCTCATTTAATTCTCTCCCACTCCTCAATTATTTTGATGCCTATTTATTCAACCATCACCACTCTCTTCTCTAGTTTCTCATTCTCTCCTTTCTCACTTCAATTTCCAACTAAAGACACAAGGCATAAAGCTCTCTTTGCAACCACGACAACTATAATTTCCAGCCACGTTTGAAGCCGTTTTGGAGTCAATGCAAGCTTGATTTTTAACCCAAACTTTGGTGTTTTTCAAAAGAGTTTTGAGGTAGGTTTTCTTTAATTCAAACTTGGCTTTAGTATGTATTTTCTTCATATTTAATGCATGTTTTCCCCATTATTTGCAAGAAAGGCTAGAGATATAGTTTGATCATGATTTTGGTATAAAACTCATAAGAATATATTTATTATGATTATAAAATGCATGCTGCCAATTGTGGAATGGTTTTGGAATTTTAAATGAGAATAATACGCTTTAGGTTTAAGAAAAACTTAACATTCCATAAACCTTGTATTATCTCTATGGGCAGTAGCTCTTTTTTGAAATTTTAGGATTAGATAAAAATGAATTTTGTAAATTGGTTTACATATTTTGAAAGTAGACATCCTAAGCTTTCCAACGAGCTATCATGAGCCTAAATCGGAGTTATATTTTATTTTCTATGAATTTTTCAATTCTCGGGTTGGAAACTAGTAAAGCTACCAATGGCAGTATACCACCCGTCTACCTTAAGTAAACCACCCAACAACCCATGTGCTAATTGTAGATAGTGAACCCAACTTTGTTCACCTTCTAATCCCTAAATGTCTTACAACCTTTCCAAAACCATCCTAAGTAATTTGTGAATCTTATTAGAGACTAAAATATATAGATTTATACTTAATTCATTTATGGATGTGGTTATATATTGTGCTTTAGTTTTAATTGTCTTTATGCATGAATTATGATCAAAGGTGTGTGGAGCTAATGTTAATTAATTCCGAGATTAAAAGATTGTTAAGAAGCTTGAAAGGTAGGGATTCTATTACTCATCTTTTCTGAGATTTTTATAGAATTTAAATTGATTGTTTTACCACAAGATATATGTATCTATGTTGAATTGCTATTATATGAGAATCACATATGAAACTATGACATGAACTCGCTTTGTATCGATTAGCGAGGAACATAATGAATTAACATATGTTGTTATAAGTTGAGAAGCATGGTTAGGAAGATTGACTCTTTAAATGATGATTAAATATTGAGGAAATGGTGAAACGTGAAGAGGCCGACGGTTACATTCTTGGGCATGAATACCCTAAAAGGTAAAATAGGGGGAAGGTGATGACGCTTCCTTGGGTCGAAAGTCCCAGAACGTACTGTACGGGAATCGACTTGGTGAGGACTCGGGGCTTGATGTCCTCCCACCGGAATACCCTCGGAATGTTTGGAGGGTGGCCAAGCTCGCTCATTTGGGTTTTGATAAGTGGAGTGTTACTTTATTTAATATGGATACCTAGGAATAATGATGAATTGTAATATTTGTATATATATATAAGTGTGAAACTTGGTAATGGTTAACTATGGTATCCACGAGATATGATCATAATAAACCTCATAATCTGGTATATGATGTAAATTAACTAACCTTGCAGGTTTAATGTGGTAAGAATAAAACCTTAAGGTGAGTAATGGTTTTCCCTACTAAGCATGTTGTCGCTCATTCCTTGATATGTTCATCTTTTCAGGACTTACTAAGTGTGAGGTAGCTATAAGAAAAATAGTTAGAGAAGCTAGGTAGCTATATTATGTTGGGATGGATTTGTATGCAAAGAATGATCTTCATGATAATGTAAGCATCTATTGTTACTTTCTGTGACTGTATTAAGATTTGTTGAGGGTTGAAATAATGATGATGACAGTTGTATATTATTAAAATTTAAGGTGCTACATTAAACTGTGGTTATTTA
>CAMOHE010033528.1:0-23408 GCA_946598075.1 Artocarpus hirsutus | reverse complement strand
GTAAATTAACTAACCATGCAGTTTTAATGTGGTAATGAATAAAACCTTAAGGTGAGTAATGGTTTTCCCTACTGAGCATGTTGTCGCTCATTTCCTTATATTTTTCTCTTTTCAGGACTCACTAAGTGTGAGATGGTTACAAGAAAAACAGTTGAGGAAGCTATGTAGTTATATTACATTAGAATTGCTTTGAATGCAAAGAATGATCTGCATGATAATGTAAGTATCAATTGTTACTTTATGTGATTGTATTAAGATTTGTTGAGGGTTGAAATGATGATGATGACAGTTGTATATTATTAAAATTTAAGGTGCTACATTGAACTGTGGTTTATTTATTTGTTTATGTTTTATTTTTATTTTGAGAGTTTCTATTTAAGTCCCGGGTAAATAACTTTGATGTTTTATCTTTATTTTCTGATTTTTATTTTATTTATTTAAAAACTGTTAACCCCCAGATAAGGGCGTTACAAAAACATATTACATTTTTACTCCTTAGGGCATACACGTTTAACAGTACAGACCTCGAAACATATAAGATAAAGAAAACGACCTTACTAAGGATTTTTTTTAGAAGTTATAAGATCGAAATGAAACAAGAGGACGGTTAAACTTTAAGTAATTGAAAAGTATACCTTATTAACGTATAGTTAAATAGCAATGATTTGGCTTATCAGTGAAAACAAGTAAGTTCCAAACCCACCTACAATATGAAAGAGTAGGTTTAAGGGTATAGTGTATTTATGTGAATATGCCTATGTGTGCTATACAATTGAAAATTGTAAATGTTTTGCACATAGAAAGTATGTATATTATCATGCATGGTATAATAACTAAAATAACTGGACTGGTAAATGAATCACTAGAACTAAGGAAAGAGTCATACCAACTCCCAAAGTAAAGGGGAGTTTAAAGTTAAAGTTATGTTATGGTCTCGGTGTTACGAAGACCTATGTGCACATATGGTACGAGCACTTGTGCCTTAATGAAAGAAAAGATATAACAAGAATAAGGAATGTTCATAAGAAATCATAAATGGATTATGCATATTAGTATAAGATTCACGTGGGTTATGTTTAGACTTACTAAGCATAAGCTCACCTAGTTATTTCATGCTATAAGAAATTCTACTACAAGGTCAGAATGAACATACTGATGAGCTGGCGGGGGAATATAAGCACTGTGTAGACCAAGGTGTGGATACCACCACAGAAATGTTTCAATTGCTATGTATTTTAAGTTATTTTGGATCTTGATGTATAAATGATATAGTATGGTTAAGTGAGACAAAACCTCTTTTGGATATGCTAAGTAGGTGATGTTTTAAAAAGATAGTTGTTGTGTAGTTATACATATAAATAAATAAATAAAAAGTTTCAGTATATATTAGTAATATGTTTATAAAAAAAAAAAAGTTGCTCAAGATTTTTATAGATATGTAAGTATCGAAGGTTTTGAACCATAGCCCGTAAAAAGGTAGGTTGTGTCAGTTGGTATTAGAGTGGGTATCCTGCACATTGCCACATGCTTCTCTGCCATTGTTCAAGTAAGATAGTTTAATTTTAAGTATAAAAATGTTGAGATTTTACTCTATATGGAATTAAAATATTAATTAAGATAGATGTAGTAGATGGCAATACCACCTAATGAACCCAATGCAGAAGCGGATCAAAGGGTAACCATTGCTTTCCAAGACATGATACCACCATGATATTACGGGAGCCGACAGCCCATGGTTCTGATCAAGAGGCTTTATGCCATAGAAGTAATTTTTGCCATATGCCATACCCTGCCTCACCTCCAGGTTTTATCTGCCTTGGGACCATTGTAGAGAGAAGTGCTTACATGGTGGCTTAGGATCGGTCCCAACAAACAACATATGGACTAGCAAAGCTATAGGGAACAAATTTTGGCAAACTTTGCACCTTTACCACCCACCGATGATATGCAGGTTCAAATTTTAGAAGAATTTGTACTTTTACCATCCGCTAATGATATGCAGGTTCAAGTGCACCTATTAGTATGGGTAGATTGGTGCCATTGGCTTTATATATGTGTAGAACCGACATGGGGACGGTACGTAGGGTAACCGATGGACCATTATATTTAGAGATTTCATTGTACCATGGTACCATTGATCCCACCAGAGATACCTTTGCAGCACATTTGTGATTTGATTTGGCGAGACCTGCTTGTAGAGATACATCAATAGGTTCAGTACCCTAGAGACTTCCCTAGCTTAGATGACTTCATTACGGAAGTGCTGCATGCAGAACAAACGTGGTAGCACCCCTTGAGGACCCCCCAGTGGAAATGGATGTGGATGACGAGGAGGAGGAGAAGGAGGAACCTGAGGAAGTTTCTGTTCCCTTTGAGCCTATTATTGCTAGTGATGATGAATCCACTGACTCCAATGAAGAGGAGGAGGAAGACCCAAAGGAGGACCCATAAAATAGTGATATGTCGGAGGTTGACTTAGACTAGGAAGAAAAAGGGCACTTGATGACTTTTGATACCGTTAGTGTATAGAACTATGTAGCTAACGTAATTTTGACTTACTAATTTTGTACATGAGAGTACTACTGGTAAAGTGGTGTCCTTCTCGGCAGTAATGTTTATGTTGGCCGGAAGAGATGATTGCTCTCAAAAATGATAAAAAGTTTGTGTAAGAAAGTTTACTAAGTGTGTATGTTAGCCCTATATGTAAAGTTTTGATAATAAAAATGTAAGAGAAAAGAAGAAATTAATGAAATGATAAGTTTATGTTATTGCTTGCATTTATATGGATGCATGTGACTTGAGAAAATTTTGATAATTTCAATTAAGTCAATAATATGAGTGTTGAAGTAATGTTATCATTTTACGGTAGGATTTTAAACCGTAATTGATGGCAGAAGTCCTTGGAGGACTAGTAAACTCAAACTTAATGACCCTGATTGCTGAGCTATAATAAAGGCTCCAGCTCAAGAGCATGAGATGCAAGGGTTGAGAGAGCAACTAGCTCAACAAAACCTTATACCCTTAGCACGTGCTGCTTCTCTGCCACCACCACCGCCGACCCCGCAGGTAGAGCCAGTAGTTCTAGTAGCTCCTACAGTTCCTGTTACTGAATTTTATGTGAGATTTCGATGGATGAAAGTCCCAGAGTTTGACGATTCTACAGATCTGTTGGTCGCAGATGACTGGCTTACTTGTTTTGAAAGGGTTTTGAAGTTTATAGGACTTAGCGATTTCTATGTGCCTCATTCTCTCTTACTAAGGATGCAAGAAGATGGTGGGAGTCTATTGAGCGTAGGAGAAATATGGATGTAATGACCTGGTCTGCGTTCGTCGAGGAGTTCGGACAAGCTTATTTTAATGTGGAAACTATGGCTACACAACAAGAGGAATTCAACAATTTTTGACAAGGGAATCTATCAGTGGCTAATGTTGTGAGAAGATTCAACCAACTGGCACATCTTTGTCTTGAAGTAGTGGCTACTGATCAAGAAAGAATAAGAAGATTGATGAGGATGTTCCAGACCGATATTACTCTTATAGTTGATAGTGGAGGGCAAGCTCCTAAGGATGTGGAAGATTAGATAGAAAGGGCGACGAGAGCTGAATTCAGGATCTCCCATGATAAGGAAGAAAGGGCGAAGATATTTAAGGCTCAAAGGGAGGAAAAGGCCTTGGCTAAGTAGAAGCAAGCCTCATAAGAAAATGGACAGGGAAGTAATTTGAGCCAGGTTCAGACTCAAAGCAATCAAACTAGGCGCAACCACAATAACAACAACAAGAGAAAGTGGAATGCAAACAACCAAGGAAACCAGAAGGGACAACCCCAGAAAAGGATAAATGATGGAGGAAATAGCAAACCTTTCTGTAGCCAATGTAGAAATAGACATGCAGGGGAGTGCAAAGCAGGCACTAATAAATGTTACATCTATAGCAAAGAAAGACATTATGCCAAAAACTGCTATTCCATTTCTCAGAGTCAGAACAATCAAAACTAGCAAAGGCCTCAAGGAACTCAGCTACATGCAATATAAGCATAGATTGAAGGTCCTAGCATCAGTCAAGGCCGACTGGAAGCTCTAAAGCCTAGTGGACGAATCTATACCTATGCTAAGAAAGAAGATGATGCAGGAACCTCAACAGTGGTGATAGGTCAGCTCTCTGTTGCAAAAACTGATGCTTATGTTTTATTTAATTTTGGAGCGACACATTCATTTGTATCACTTAAATTTACAAAACGGATAGGATATGAAGGGGATAGGATAGAACAGACCTTTAGGACTGCACTTCCCTCTGGGGAGGTATTAAATTCTGATCATTGGTTACGTCATGTACCAATTATCATTTGCGATAGAGAATTGTTTATCGATATAATAATAATCAATATTCAAGATTATGATGTTATCTTGGGAATGGATTTCCTAGGAAAATATGCTGCTAAGATTATTTGCCAACATCATAAGGTCATGTTCCAACCTTCTGGAGGTGAGAAGTTTGTGTATTCGGGGAAGATTCCCAAAACTCCCAAGGCATTAATATTGGCATTGAAAGCAAAGAAATTGTTGGAGAGCAAATGCACCGGTTATCTGGTGAATCTAGTAAATAAAGACTAAGAAGCTCAGTTAGGACCAGAAAACATCCATATAAAGAAAGAATTTGTTGATGTGTTTCTAGATCAACTGCCCAAGTTGCCGTCGGAACGAGAAATTTCGTTCGAGATCAAGTTGACACCTGGTATAGCTCCAATCTCAAAGACACCGTATCGTATGGCTCTAGAAGAACTTAATGAACTTCAGGTGTAGTTGCAAGAATTGTTGGACAAAGGGTTTATTTGGCCAAGTCATTCTCCATAGGGAGCGCCAGTTTTATTTGTGAAAAAGAAAGATGAAACTGTACGAATGTGTATTGACTACCGGGAATTGAACAAAGTCATGATTAAGAATAAGTATCCACTTCCAAGAATTGATGATCTTGATCTATTGAAGGGAGCAGCAGTATTTTTGAAGATTGACCTATGCTCTGGATATCATCAACTTCGAGTTAAGGAATATGATGTGCCAAAGACGGCGTCTAGAATGCGTTATGGGCATGGCGAGTTCAACATTATGCCATTTGGACGAACTAACGCTCCAACAACTTTCATGGATCTTATGAATCGGATTTTCAAGGACTACCTCGACAAATTTGTCATCATTTTCATTGATGATATCTTGATTTATTCAAGAAGACCAGAAGAGCATGAGGAACATTTGAGGCTTGCACTACAATTGCTAAGGAAGCATCAATTGTACACCAAGTTCTCAAAATGTGAGTTTTGGTTAGAAAAAGTTCATTTCTTAGGACATGTGGTCTCATGAGATGGAGTTTCTATGAACCCTTCAAAGGTAGAAGCAGTAAATAAGTGGCCTACACCGAAAAGTGTTACCAAGATTTGGAGTTTCCTTGCTCTAGCGGGCTATTCACGATGTTTTATGGAAGGGGTGACTCGCAACGCCACTCACGACCCTTACACGGAAGGCAGCAAAATATGAATGGACCAAGAAGTGCGAAGAAAGCTTTCAGGAATTGAAGAAGAGACTTACAAGTGCACCGGTATTAACAATTCCTAATTCGAACCTAGGAAATTTCGTAATTTACAGCGATGCATCAAAAAAAGCTTGGGAGCTATACTCATGCAAAATGGAAAGGTGATCACATATGCAGCTCGGCAATTGAAGGATCATGAAAGGAACTACCCAACGCATGACTTGGAATTAGCAGCAATCGTATTTGCACTGAAGATTTGCCACCACTACTTCTATGGAGCCAAATGTGAAATTTATACCGACCATCAGAGTCTAAAGTACATTTTCACACAAAAAGAACTCAACATGAGACAATGAAGGTGGCTTAAACTGGTCAAGGATTACGACTGTGAAATCCTATATCATCCTAGAAAAGCTAACCGAGTAGTTGACGCACTCAGTCGTAGAGCAACGTCTTCTCTTACAATGATGCGATTGATACTGAGACCTCTTCAAAGAGACTTAGTAGAAGCATGAAGAGATGGTCTTAAGAAGATTAGCCAATCTGTCATTCCAACTAATTATCCTAAAGAACATGAAGGAACAGCAAAAAGCAGATTCTTCACTATTCAGATATAAGAATGTGGCCTTGAGAACAAGGAGCAGAGTTTAGCATCCTGGAAGATGGCATTCTCCGTTATAAAGGCAAATTATGCATTCCCAATGATGAAGGGTTAAAGAGTCAGATACTAGAAGAAACTCATGAGGCACCGTATACTGCTCATTTAGGAGCTACCAAAATGTACAAGGACTTGAAGGAGCATTATTGGTGGCATGGAATGAAGAATGATGTCCACGTTTCTTTGGCAAATGTCTCACTTGTCAAAAGGTGAAAACTGAACACCAGTGACCGGCAGGTGAGCTACAAAAGATCAAAATTCCAAAGTGAAAATAGGACTAGATAACTATCGATCTGGTGACCAGACTACCCAAAACTACTAGAAGATACGATGCTATATGGGTAATTGTGGATAGATTGACCAAATCTGTGCACTTTTTACCCATTAAACTTAGCAGTTCTATTGAACAGTTAGCTAAATTATATGTTGTGCAAATAGTTAGATACCATGGAGTCCCGAAATCCATCATCTCCGAGTGTGATGGTCGATTCACTTCTAAGTTCTAGAGGAGCATTCATCAAGCAATGGGAACAAAGCTCACTTTTAGTACAGCTTTCCACTCTCAAACAGATGGTCAGTCTAAAAGGACCATTTAGACTCTAGAGGATATGTTGAGAGCCTGTGTGCTAGACTTTAATAGAGGATGGAATAAAAAGCTTCCACTGATTGAATTTGTATACAACAACAGCTACCAAATCTTTATAGGTATAGCTCCATATCAAGCTCTATATGGAAGAAGATATAGATCACCTTTGCATTGTTATGAAACCAGAGAAAATGTGTTATCGACCACAGATTTTGTTCAAAGAACAACGAAAGATGTAAAGTTAATTCGTTAATGGATGGAAACTAACTTTAGTTGGCAAAAGAGTTATGCTGACCGACAATGGAGACCTTTAGAGTTTCAAGTGGGGGACTTGGTCTTTTTGAAGGTAATGCCAATGAAAGGAGTAGTAAGGCTTGGGAAGAAAGGAAAACTCAGTCCAAGGTACATTGGACCATTTGAAATCCTAGAAAGAGTAGGCAATGTGGCTTATAAGTTAGCCCTACCCCCTGAAATGGCATCAGTACGTAATGTATTTCATGTATCCATGCTAAAGAAATATGTCCCTAATCCCTCACATATACTTCAGCATGAGCCTTTTGAGGTGCAAGAGAATTTGTCCTATGAGGAGAAACTAGTTCAAATCTTGGCTCGAGAAGAGAAGGATTTAAGGAACAAAAAGATACCACTCGTCAAATTTTTATGGCATAACCATCAAGTGGAAGAAACAACCTCGGAACGAGAAGATGAAATGAGAAAAGTCTACCCTGAATTGTTCTAATTAAAATTTTTAAGGATGGTAGGTTGTAATGAACAAGGGAAATGCATTAATAAAATCTAATATTTAATTAGATTTTATTAAACATTTACCCTTAAAAAATCATATTTTTGAAAAAATCACGATAATATATAATAAACAATGTTAATAGGAAAATTTCACTACAAGCTTGATACGATGTTGGAAATTACAAAATACAGATTTTGTAAGCTTAAAAGCTCAAAAATTTGTAAACAATATCCATGAAACGAATTTTATATCACAATTAATTATAACAGTGTGGTATAAATCAATGGGTGATTAAGATCAAAATAAAGTAAAAAAAGTAGACCAAAACCCTAAAACAATGTAAAAAGGATACGACGCAGTGTAAGTACACTGCTAAGGTAAAAACACAAATATAGAAAATGTAGTGTTTGAACCCCAAAAGTCAACCAAAGAATAGGAAGGATATTTAACACAGTTCAAGAATATGTTTTCCAACGGTTTCACCTCAACGGTATAAGAAAATACTATATAGTGAAAAATTATACTGTGTAAAGTGGTGGGTCCCACTAAGTGGACACCTTATGGATTGTTATTGGGCCACCGTACTATGAAAGGTGGCCCAATCACAATTAGCCACTAATACCCATAATAATTAACTAGTGGGTGACTCACCCATTTAAAAAAAAAAGGATAAAGATAAGTCTTTACTTATAGACTTAAAGTAGCAATTCTTCATTTCCTCACCCATCCATATTCGGCACATATAGAGGCCTCTCTCAAAAAAATTTTCCAAACCCAAATCTTTGCAAATTTAGCCCAAACAAGTTCCAAGGAGTAAAGCTCAAAGGGTTTTATCAATTTTGAGGTAAAAGCTATAAACTTTTTCCCAAATTTTCTTCTTGGTTTGGGTGCGGATTGTGACAAAATATTTTCTTATATGAAATATGTCTAGGAAAAAGTTTCAAAGAAGCCCTTAGAAGGCTGAGATCATCAATTTTCATTTTGGTAAGTTTAACTTTTCAAATATAAAGTTTATTTGGTTTTTGTTTGGATTTTGATTTTTTTTAAAAGGCATATGGATATTTAAGCTAGTTTTATGGTTTGATTGTTTTGGTTGTGTTGTTGAAATTTGGTTTGAAGGTGAAAAATGGAATTTGGTGCAAAAATGGTAGTTTTGTAAACTTTGTAGTGGTTTTAAAAGGAGTTGTGAATTAGCATGAAAATTTGTTTGAGAGGGTCTTGAAATTGTATGAACATTAGCTGGAATGCTATTTTAAACGAATGTTTGCAAAAATTTCCCTAGGGACTAAATTACAAAAAAAAAATTATATTCTCGACAGAATTGAAAAAAGGCCAAAAACTCCCCCTTTTAGTGGGAATTTCGAAAAAGTCAAAACATGAAAGTTGTAGATCTCAATGAGATTTTTAAAAAACACAAACGATTCGTCGAAAATCGCCTTCGGTTGTGATATATAAATTTTATAAAAATTGTTAAAGTTGAAAAAAAAAATTTAGGGGCAAAAACATCATCATACAAAAGGAATTAGGTTATGGTACTTTGAGAAAATTTGACCCTCTTGAAAAATAGGGACTAATGGTTTAAAAAGATTGTTTTTGGTCCTGGGGGGCAAAATCATCAAAAATTTTCAAATGAGGAATAAAATTGTAAAGTTTTGTTTAACTTAGGCTTTTATTGCGATCTAGTAACCCGATGCCTTGAACACTTGTTTTCACGGTAATAAGCGACGTTTCACATTAAATTAGTCAAGTCGGGCCTAGGAATTCAAAGCGGACCATCGAGGGAAAAATGTCATTTTTTTATGAAATGGACAGTACAAACCTCAAAACGTATAAAGTAGAGAAAACGAACTTACTAAGGATTTTTTTTAGAATTTATAAGATTGAAATGAAACAAGAGGAGGGTCAAACTTTAAGTAATTGAAAAATATACCTTATTGACGTATAGTTAAATAGTGATGATTTGGCTAATAATGACATAATCGGCCAAACAGGTCCTTAGACGAGTAACAAAGGAAACTTAAAGACCGTCTTTTTATCAGTGAAAACAAGTAAGTTCCAAACTCATCTACAATATGAAAGAGTAGGTTTAAGGGTATAGTGTATTTATGGGAATATGCCTATGTGTGCTATACAATTGAAAATTGTAAATGTTTTGCACATAAAAAGTACATATATTGTCATGCATGGTATGATAACTAAAATAACTAGACTAGTAAATGAAACACCAGAACTAAGGAAAGAGTCATACCAACTCCTAAAGTAAAAGGGAGTTTAAAGTTAAAGTTATGTTATGGTCAATGGATTACGAAGACCTATGTGCACATATGGTACAAGCACTTAAGCCTTAATGAAAGAAAAGATATAGCAAGAATAAGGAATGTTCATAAGAAATCATAAATGGATTATGCATATTAGTATAAGATTCACGTGGGTTATGTTTAGACTTACTGAGCATAAGCTCACCTAGTTATTTCATGCTATAGGAATTTCTACTACAAGGTCAGAATGAACATACTGATGAGCTGGCGGGGAATATAAGCACTGTGTAGACCAAGGTGTGGATACCGCCACAGATATGTTTCAATTGCTATGTATTTTAAGTTATTTTGGATCTTGATGTATAAATGATATAGTATGGTTAAGTGAGACAAAACTACTTTTGGACATGCTAAGTAGGTGATGTTTTAAAAAGATAGCTGTTGTGTAGTTATACATATAAATAAAATAAAAAAAAAGTTTCACTATATATGAGTAATCTATTTATAAAAAAAAAGTTTCTCAAGATTTTTATAGATACGTAAGTAACGAAGGTTTTAAACCATAGCCCGTAAAAAGGTGGGTTATGTCAGTTTCTGCACTGAAAAAAGCTTCCTTGAACTCTTCTACAAAGTTAGCCCAAGTCATTTCATTTACATTCCTCCTATGCTCTACCAATTCCTACTACCTTCTTACATCTTTAATGACAGAAAAGAATACAAATAACACCTTCTCATGGTCATTAAGTCCCATAAACTTCAACACACTTTCAGTGCTTGTAAGCCAGTCACCAACTTCTAGGGGTTCAAAAGAACCATCAAAATTTGGTGCTTTCATGCATTAGAATTTCTCATAGAAGTTCGTCATTGGGACTACCAATATAGTAGGATCTGCCTCAGACGCTAGCAGAGGTGGCAGTGGAGGATTCTCCCGTACTAGTGGTACTTGATTTTGTTGAACCAACTGCTCAAAAAGTCCTTGCATTTTGTGTTCCTAGGCTCAGCGTTTTTTTTGTAGTTAAGTAATCAGATTCATAAGTTCATGATTCAAGGAACCTCTAGCTTCTTTGGCCATCGTTGTCAATTAAAATCCTGTCGTAGGATGTTAATACCATGTTAGCATATATTATTTACCTGATAAACTTAATTGTAATTTTCTTAAGCCATTCACGTTCATAAGAAAACATAAATATAACTATAAATATTGTGTTATTTCATAATATACATTTTATACGTCTCTTGTTAACAAATCATTTGAAGTGTGGCTAACATGACATACATGGTCAACATGCATACATAAACTTTCTTAACATATCCAATAGTAGTCAACCTTATCAATCGGACATGAATACCACTATTGGAAGTGATGCTACATACCAAGTGTACATACACACATAGTCAAAACGGTCAAAATTTGCTAGCCAAAAGATTACATACAAACTTAAAAACAAAAAGGCTGCCAAAAGGGCCCATTTTTCCTAATTAGAGTCGACGTTCGACATATCATTGTTTAATGATTCTTCTTCTAGGTCTTCCTCCTCCTCCTCACTAGAGTCGATGGATGGATCGTCACAAGCATATAAGGGCTCAGGTGGTCCTGGCACATAATCAGGCACAACCTAGTCATCATTGTCCTCATCTATATCCATGAGAAAATCATCAAGTGGGGCTAACAGATTCTTTTTTACATGTAATATCTCGGCTATGAAGTCCTCTAGATTGGGGAAAACTCTAGGATAAGAAACCATATGTTAGATATCATTTGGAGTTCCAAGACATAAAAAATCACAGACTTGTCGTAATGGCATTCCTGATAGAATGGTTAGTACCACAGTGCAGCAAAATCTCATGACATAATACTCCATAGACTATCTCATGTATCGACCCAAAATTGCTTCCAAGCATGCATAAGATCGAGCTTGCCAGTCTACCCATATCAATGGATAAGCCTGCATTGGTATATCATTTATAGGTGGAGGTAGATGTGGCACGAATTCTGTGGAGATTTGATCTTGGAAATCTTGCCAATCATAGCATTGTCCTTTAGGTCCTAATCTTATCCACCAGGCTAATGTCTCTTCTTGTAGCCTTTCCATAGCTAGAAGAACCTAAAGGTGTGGTGGTGTATGGTAGGATTCAAAGATGACCTCAATGACATTAATCCATCCCATTAGCACCATCAGTTGCCTATTACTATTGATGTGGGTGCTATCATATCTTAGAATGCTATGCATGCTCTTTTGTGGGCATCCATTTGATGATTATCGGGTGGAGCCACCATCGACTATAATCGCATCAATTTAATGTTACATTTTATAAAAAGAAAAAATTTCTAGTACCACATACTTAGGAATTCTTAGTTGAGCTGTGGCTGAACGATGTATGGCAATGTATAGTAGGATGGCAAGATACCCGCTTAGATGCCAATTGTCATGACCTGACTTTTCAAGTCGTTTCGTAATACCTTTTTTTTTTTTATAAACTTGCTTACTTAGCTATGAAAATATAGGACATTTAAAAAAAACAAGAAGTCTTTTAATTTACTTAACATATTTTATAAGTATTAGTTCCAAAAGAGTTTGTATTATTTACTAACTCGTATTCCACACCATATTATTTGTAACAGTTTCTTCAAGACATTATAAATAAAAAATACTTAATTTATAGCAAAAAATCCTTGCAGCAATATCCATACCTATGACTACATGATTGCTTAGCCACCATTGCAACTCAATAATGATTCTAGTCTAGTCTTTTGGTGGGATTCCTAACTACATGAAATAACTAGGTGAGCTATTGCTTATTGAGTTAGGAAGAAGACACTTGTTCTTGATCATGAACTTATTCAACTCCCAATAATCTATGTACATTCGTAAGATTCCATCTTTCTTATTGACGAACAACACAGGTGCTTCCCATGGTAAATAACTTAGGTGGATAAATCCTTTATTCAACAATTCTTGCAGCTGAGTCTAGAGCTCTTAAAGTTTAGTTGGCGCCATGAGTGCCGGGCATTAACTCAATCTCAAATAAAATTTCTCGTTTCAAAGATGATCTAGCTAATTCGTCTGGGAACACATCAATAAACTCCTTTACTATTAGAACATCCTCTAGTCCTAATTGAGTTTCTCGGTTTTTGTTTATTAAATTTATCAAACAGCCTGTACAACCACTATCCGGCAACCTTTTTGCCATCAAAGCGGACAAACTAACCAAAGTTTGGGGGACAAAAATAAAATTTGTCTTTTTTTCCCCTATTTTTTTTTAAAAAATAAAATAAAATAAGATAAGCAACTCTGCAAATTTCACAAATTCTCTAACCATGTTACTTATTTCAACATGCCTTCAATTTTAAAATATACATATCGTGATCACTTATATATAATATTTCTCTATATTCACCCATAAAACTATAAAACATGTTTTCTTTTAAGCAGAATAACACTTTTTATGCACATTACAAGGGTAAATTCATTAGTTTCTTTAAACTATTTAAAAAACCCAATTGAATATAGTTTGTTCTCATCTTTTTTTTTAATTGTTTCTGAGTAGCTACAGAATATTTGAGAGATATCAGCCATTGAGTATTGTATCTAATCTTTAATCAAACAAAAACTTGACAATTCCGTCCAAAAACAAAACTTTCAAAGTTTAGGATGTGAATATAAAAAGAACAAGTGCATGTCAAAGTTTGAAAGGTACATTGATACAAGGGACATAGTTGAGGAGAAATTCGTAAAAATTATTCTCAACAGTTTTTAGGAAATTTCAAAAATATTTTTTTAAAAAAATATTTACTTGGAGCTAAAACTTAGGAATATATTAATTCTATTTTATCTATAATTTTTAACATATATGTAAAGTAAGAAGAAGTTTTGTGTGGTATTCTTAAGATGCTAGAAACTTGAAATGTTTTGTCGTTTCTTTGTGCGAAACATTTTTTTATTTTCTAGTCGAAACGTTTTTTTTCCTTGTTTTTTGAAACATTTTTTCTTTTAACTACCACAAAACATTTTTTTAGTTTTTAAACATTTTTTATTTTTGGGTTTTTTTTTTCTTTTTTTTGTTTGTTAACATGCTTGATGCACTCACACGAAATGCATATTCTTCAACTAACAAATACATAAACAGCTGAAAACCAAGTGCGCAGCCAAGTGTGGTTCAACAAAGCTGCTTGGTTGCTTACCAGCTACGTTTATTCTAAGGCTCCAACACTATTGGTAAGCTTTAACAGGTGCTCAATATTTGTCGTTTTCTTTTGGACGTTCCTTCGTAATTGTTATTTTGTTTTGTTTTGGGTTTTTTTAAGTTGGTTATTTTTTTGAAGTCTCTTGTCTTTTATTTGTTAATGCATTATAGTTTTTTTCTTTATTTTTCTTATAAAATATTTGAAAGAGTAGTTTAAACTAATAATTTGAACTGTGAACATTGTAAAATTCTTATATGCTATTGTAAAAAGCTACAGTAAGAAACTCTCATATGTTATAGTTCTCAAACCCAAATTGATAGTTTAAAGTACTCTATCAAATACCCTCTTAAATGAACGTGTCATCTTTTTCTTTTTCTTTTCTTTTTCCTATTCTGTTTCTCTTCTTTTTCCTATTCTTTTTCTCTTTATGCTGGCTAATATCTATTATATTCTAATCAATTTTGTGATTCTTTACTTATAGTTGAATAATGAACAGATGACATAACTAAATGAGATAACAATTTAATTGTACTCATACATTTATATGTGTATATGAAATAAATTGGTAATATTCTTTTTTCTTGATCTTGGACTAAAAAATATTGTGATTAATAGGTTTAGAAGTAAGCTAAAAAGAGAAGATTTTAAAACTATTCGTTACAATAATACGGAACACTATTTTTTTTTTTTAAAAGAAGAGCTACATGCATAGATATAAATATGCCTATTTTTTATTGTCAAAAACAAGGTATAATTGCGGGAGGTTTTCATTAATTATGGTGAGAAGCATAACCTAGGTTAAGCAATCTAATCTTGTGTGTTTGTTATCTAGATTAACCTATCTTTTTTTATCTTAATGCTTCCATTGAATTGATTGTTCTAGGTTATTTAAGGAAAAAAGATTAAATAAAGAGCTTGTTTTATTCAACGACTAAGTAAAGGCGAGATTGGGATAGTAGTGCTTGTTGTCATCTATGGTTGGTAGTTTCGATAGTTATTTGGATATAATTTCTATGATTAATTGTATGGTTTTTATTTAGTGGTGGAGAATGATCCTTTAACTGGTTTTATTATTATTATTATTTCATGTTTATTTATTTTCTTGTATTTTGGTTTATTTAGTTGCTTAGTTAATTAATTCAAAGTCCCTCATCTTTTAATTGGTTTTATTGTATCTTAGATTAGTGTCAATAAGTAATTAATAGACCCAATCCTTTGTTGGAGCAATCTTTACTCACCAGTACACTTATTAATGACAACATTTTAAAGTAAGGTTAATTTGGTGCTTTTCCTGTAGCCTACCAAATTTTGGCGTTATTGGTTGGGGATTGTTTCCTAATTAATTGGTTGTTTTGTTTTTAGTTTTTATTAGTTTTAATTAATTTTCTTTTGTGTTTTTAAATTTTGCTTTTATATTTGTTTTGTGCGAGGCACTTTGAGATGCTACATCGATGGGTTCTCACAAGTTTTTTCAATGAGACTAGGAGCCGTTCAATATTGCTTGATGGAGATGTAAGGATTTGCTCATCTAGTTTCCATATCATGTCTCCAAAGAGTGGCAACCTCAGACCTTCCTTCATGGATCATGTGCAACAACAAGATGTTGGGTTGAAAGAGACAATGGTACCATTTCTTTCTACCAACAATCCGTAGATGAAGCCTACTTCATATTGGAAGATATGGTCGGGTATGATGAATGGAATTGGAATTGTTCAAGGAAAAACCAAGGTTAAGAGGACAATTACTATAATCAGGAGCCATGGGTTGACACTTGACCTTATGATATGGATGTTGAAGCCATAAATGGAGGAGCCTTGATAGACCAACCGCTTATAGGTATATCTCTTGAAGACATAATCAAAGATTTGGCCACTAGCACGTTGCAATTTCAACATGAGGTGAACACTAGCCTTCAAAATTTTCAAAGTCATATCAATCCATTGGCTAGCATTATAAGTAGGTTGGAGGAACAAGGTACAAACTGAATGGTGAAAAATATAGAGTGGCATGAGAATGATGATGACTCAAACAACTTCAGTTAGGAGAGTAATTTGCCTAACATGGGAGCTTCATAGGAATTTGAGCCTCTAAAGGTAATCGAGCCTCGTAATGAACATATAGAAGCCTTTAATATTGTTTTAGCTTAACACTTAGACGCTCAAATGGTTGAGAAGAGGTTACACCTTCTAAGTCACAAGACGTCTATTCAAAGCTATGAGTTCTATGAAGATCAAATCTCAAGCATGGTTTTAGAGAACCAAGTGTAGAGTGTAGAGCAATTGAAAGGGTTAATATTGGAAGAATTCTTTCATGAAACCAAATCACAAGACCCGATGGAGGATGAAAAAACATATGAGATCATCGATTTGACATCATCAATGGTCATAACTTATAAAACACCAATGGATCCCTTCTTTCCATTGGTGCCATTTTCACCATATCACATCTTCTATTAGCTAAAGCTAGAATCGGAATTCTCCTTCTAAGCATATCATCCAAAATTGAGTCAAGTTAGTGCAATGTGCATAATTGTTTTATATCTTGCAAAGCTTGAAGGCATTTACAATGAAGACCCATGGGTGGTGTTCTATGACACCTTCTAAGGGTAGAAGCCACTCTTTGATGCCACTTCTCCACGTCAGGTTGAGGACATAAAACCAAGTGCTTTATAAGAGGCAACCCAATGGATAAAGAGCATGCCATAACAGATTTGATCTTTTTTACTCTCCTTCCCTCTATTTTTTTTAATTTATTGTTTTTGTTGTTTTGCTTATTTTGTTTTGTGTGTATAGGTTGTCTCTTTTCTTCTATGCTTTATCTTATATTAAGGACAATGTAAGGTTTAAGTGTGGGGGGAAAGATTTAGAATTTGTTTTTGTTTTCTAAAAAAAAATGAAAAATTGAAAAGATTTCAAAAATTTTTGCTTTTAATTTTGTTTTAGTTTAGGTTTTTGTATCGTTTTTGAGTCTTGGGATACCTTCTGACCTCATTGATAAGAAAGGGGCATTAATGTTTATGGCTTTGATTAACTATGGCAGTTATGTTGAATTTTGATGTTATTCTGTTTTAATATGTTCACATAATGATTATACTTACTTTTTATACACATAACCATGTTATTTGGAGATGGGATGTATATGTTAAATTAAATAGATTCTTATACACTCATCTTAATTCTCATTTTAATTTTGACTTGTCAGGGTTAAATGTTAGAACTCTCCCGAAGGTCTTTCAATGCAAATTGCTGATTAAACATTACTTGAAAAAGTATCAAGGCACTAGGTTTCCTAGCGCTAAGGCCAAATTAGCCAGAGCCTTGCTAGATGTTCCCAGAGAGCATTCCCCCTAGTAAGCCAAGTTGAGTGTTTCGTGTAGACCTTTCTATTTGGCTAACCACATTATCTCCTTACCTAACCCATTTACATTTATATCCTTTACCCTTATTCTAAATATGAATTGGAGTATAGAGACTTATTTCATGCTCAAAGGGAATTTCATAACAAATTAGGTTAGGGACAGAAGATAATTATGGCGGAAGCAATCAAATCGAGAGATAGTAAGGGAGAGGAATTTTTGTAAAGGTAGCTCAAGAAAAAAATAAATTACCCAAAAAAAAAAGAAAAAGAAAAAATGATTGAAAAAAGGAAAAAATTCAATAAATATCTTGAGTTTTCCTATCTTAAGTTTGGCTGTTACAAAGTGGTTAGAATGATGAAAAATCCCATAAGAGTTTTATGGGGTTTTGAATGGTGTTCATTGAAAATCTTATGATGTCTCTAATTATATGAAATCTTTAGAACCTTTGCAATTCCCATATCCTTTCTTTCTTTTAACCACTACCCATTGGCTCTATTACAACCCGTATTAAAGACCTTTTTTATTTCAGGTGGTGCCTTCAATGTAGTAGAGATTCATACTAAAGGGGGAGCCTATGACATTTAATTCTTGCAACAAAGATTGGGTGACCGTTTCTATGAGGACTATAAGGATTTATCTTTTTTGAAGCTTGTGTTGTTTCAAAATTGTTAACAATGGCAATTTCACACACACATTTGAGATGGTTGTTGTAGGGTGGCTCAGAAGAGGATCGTCTACATAGAGATTCTTAAAGATGTAGCCTAGTTTTTTCTTTCTTTTATTCTCTTTTCTTCTCATTTTTTATTTTATTTTATTTCTCAATGTTCTTAGTTTAGCTTTGTTTAGGTTGAAGGGGATTTTTTAAAACCCTAGACATGATTTTATGATTAATTTATAGAATTATTTTTTGATTTTCTAGTTGAGATTGTTTATATTCTTCTGTTATTATTGTTTATGATTATTTTCTTCTTTTGTTTGGGTGCATGACTAAATAGGACGTGAATTTAATCTATTGCTATATTAGGAGACTTGATCTATATTTGTTTTGATTTTCTAATCACTAGTAGCAAATTGCAAGGTATGATTACAAGTGGTTTTCGTTAATTGCGATGAGGAGCATAACCTAGGTTGAACAATCTAAGCTTATGTGTTTGTTATCAAGATCTACCTATCTATCTTATCTTAATTCTTCCATTGAATTGAATCTAGGGAGCTTGTTTTAGGTTATCTGAGGGAAAGGGATAAAATAAAAATCTTGTTTTATCTAATGACTAGGAGAGATTGGATAGCAGAGAATGTTGTTATCTATGGTTAGTAGTTTCGATTATTAATTGGATATAATTTCTATGATTAATTGTATGGTTATTATTTAGTGGTGGAGAATGATTATTTAACAAGTTTCATTATTATTTTTTCATGTTTATTTATTTTCTTGTGTTTTTGTTAATTTAGTTGTTTCATTAATTAATTTAAAACCCTCATTTTTTGTTTAGTTTTATTGTGTCTTAGATCAGTGTCAATAACTAATTAATTAGACTCTGGGAACGATCTTTACTGAACACTAAACTTATTAACGACCATCTTTTAAAGTAAGGTTAATTTAGTACTTCCTTTGACGCTTATCATCGACAATTTTTTTTGTGAAGAATTGTACAGTAATCAAAAGAGTCGTTAGCTGAATTTAACACAATTATTCTGGCCATAGCTGTCTGTGTTTCTTGGTTTTCATGTCAAACTTAGTAAACACCAAAGAATACTATCCACGTAAGGGCTCTCTCTCTCTTTTTATTTTTAAATTCCAACTTGTTTATCATAATGCTGCCTTATTTGTGCACATATTACATCATGACCTGCCCGCACAATCGATCAATATGCTGAAGTTTGTGGTTTTGGGCGTACGAATTTTGTCATAATACTTTTTCCTTGTGGGGCTGTTGACTCACTATCTTTGACTTGGAATTCCTAAGTGCTGCATTCTAGCCATCCCTTTCTTCATGGGCTTGTATCTCACTTGCTCTGCCCCATTTATATACTATAATAATCCAACCAAAATAATGACTGTGCCTGGAAATTTTTAGGAACATTGTTAAGAAAATTAAAGAAATTTTTATGGGAGAACAATTATATTTTAAGTTGAGTAACACAATTATGATTTTTCTTATAAAGTGAATACAACTGAAGCTTTAGTAAAAGTTTAGAAAGAAAAATCAAATTTTGAAACTACTCGAGTGGGCCACATGTCCTCAGTGGCAGAGGTAGATTTCTAGTGACGGTATATGCCAAATATTTTCATGAAGCACACAATAAAAATAAAAAGGTCTAAAGTTCAGTAGAAGTTTACATGCAAAAAAATCATTTCTTAGTGAGAACTAAACTAGAAAAATCAAATTTTTAAAGGCATTTTAGAAAAAAAAAAAAGAAAAGAAAAGAAAAAAAAGGAACCTGGTTGCCCTCCATCCTTCCACAAAGTGGCTTTGCGCCCAACATGTTTTTACTGAGTGCGACGTTGCTCTACTTCTGCAGCCAAATTAAGGGCTCCGCCTCTACAGACAAATAAATAATGTCCATCTTTGTTAATTACTTCTTTATCTTTTTATTTATAGTAAAAAAAATGTCTTTTAACTGTTCAGACATGTGAGGAGGGTTCGTACTGTTATGAAAAGGGCCATTTTCAGACATCAAAATAACTTGTATCAATTTCTTTTTCTTTTAAAATGAAAGCTATATCCCATTATTTAATTTTGCTACTTCTACGATTCAGGATTTATTTCCTTGAAAGGGAGGGAAAACACTAAAGTGTATCTTCCTTATTAGACATTGCATCTTCAAAAAAAAAAATAATAATAACAATAAATAAATAAAAATAAAAAAGGGTTCATGTGTATTATGTGTATTTATTTATTCTTTTTGGTTCATGCGTATTACGTGATGTTTCATGTCCGCGCCTGGGGAAAAGGCGTATAGATCAATACAGGAAATAGGCCCGTTGCAGCCTAAAAATACAAATTTTCGACATTATACATTGTCAAAAATTCTTTTGAGACTGTCAGCCATTTGACATCTTGTCACCAACCGCTTTAAATCTTTTCTTTTTTATCCTTTTCCTTCTGCTTTTGTGCAGGAATCTTTGAAATTATGCTGAGTGAGACAAGGCATAAGACTTTTTTTCTTTTTGTCTTTTTCAGTTGGAATGAGATGTTACCATACACTAGATAATTGAAAAGAACATTAATAAACGATAAACCATTCGTGACAGCACAAAAGGTGAATGGGACCCGAACACCTAAATATTTAATGAATGGACATGAAAAAGTGTCGAGTGACGTCATAATATTTGATTGTACATCTATTGTGCATCCATAAGACTCAAATTATGAAGACATCATCTAGCTTTAGCTTCAAACAGAAATGAGGGATTTTCTTTCATATTCTCAGAATATGCGAATGGGAATGTCATCGTATGAAATCAACATGATAAAGTTGCCAAAATTTGTCTGAATGCATTAACTAGTTAAGTGGATAAAATTTCTCTAGATAATAATCAATTTTACCTTCACATAGAACATTATGGGAAGAGAAAATGCTAGATAATTAAGAGAATAAGTACTAAAAAGTGCATGTTGTTTAACATTGATAACGCTTAAGGGCCATGAGTTTGGCATTGCTTAGCAGTTGAAAATATTTGTTGTAGCCGTGCTATTAGTCATGAGTTATGATTAGAAACAGGTAGGCATTAGGTGTTTTTCTTCAAAGAAGTTGTGAATACCAAAATCAAAATTTAAGGCGTTTAGTAGATTAAGTGTGAATTATTATAGAGATGTATATTGACTAAAATAGACATACTTTTGGTACATATGTGCGTAATTTTTTTATTTCTAACTTTAAGATCAACATTCATAATATTTTTACAAATGTACTAAAAAACCAATTTTAATTTTGTTATTTAAAATATTGAATAAAATTCATATTTTTTAAGATTTGTAATCTTTAACAAATATTTAAAAATATCTATTTTCTTAATTTGTTATGAAAAAAGAAAGTAGGAATGAGTACTATGTCTTATTATTAAGGTTATTTTACAAAAGTTATTATTAGTAAATTTGAACACAACAACAAAAACTGTTGTGCCAAAACAATTCTTAATCTGCTTTGTAAATTCTCTTGATGAGCAATAGTTTAAAAACAGGTACATAAAAGCTAAAAGCAACCTTTTAAAGCAATTCCAAACATGCCTTAAGTCTAATTTTTTTTTTTTTGAAGGAAAGTTATATTTAATAGGAACAAGATACATATTCAAACATAGTCATAAATGACCACCAACTATTAAGGAATTCGATCGTGGACATTGATTGGATGAATGGGAGAAACAAGAATTCCATTTTCTAGGAAGACGGATGAATGCGAGAACACAAGTGTCGAGATCCAACAGAAAAAGTCCCGCTCAAGGCTTAGCACATAAAAGATCAAGCATGACCAGAGCACTTCAAGAAAACAACTATAATCGATGGATAAAACCGATTGACTGAGACCAAACCTCAAATATTGGGGACACGAGTGACACAACATAAAAATAAATCTAGTTGTACACCAAAAAACACATCACCTGTCACAACCCGCCTTTTTGCAGGCTATGAAGAACTTTTTCATACTTACGTAGAGGCGTAAAACTCAGAATTTTTTTTTTCCTTTTAAAAGACAAGTCATTCATCAGATGCAAACAAAATACATATATTTACATAAACACACTTCCTTTCCCAATACTGTTGCTAAATATTCTCGAGGGAGGTTTTGATGTACTTAACTATGTTTAGCTTTTACATAACACATTCAAAAACCATTTCAAAATATCTATAACAATAGAAACGTAACTGTGGCGGTATCTATACCCATTCTGCTCATTACTCATCACCCTCCGCCAGCTCATCAGTGACTTGGTTCTAACCTTTTAGGAGGCATACATACAACATGAAATATTTAATGAACTTAAGCCTAGTAAGTCCCATATAACCCATATGCACATTCAATAAAATGCATGAACCAATTATGCTTTCTTATAAACCTTCTTTATCATTAACATTTCTTATCTTTAATTAGGGCCTAAGTGTCTATACCATTGCACACTTACATCTATGCAACACCACGATCATACTATATCCTTAAACTCCTCTTGAGTCAAGAGTCGGTACGATACTTTTCTTAATTCTGATGGTATAATAACCAGTCCAATTATTATGGTTAACATACCATGCAAGAAGTGATAAACACATGTTTTACACCATACATAAATACTCTTGTATGAATTAGTACACACTGGTACATACTTTTATACTTACAGGTATACATTAACATATACACCAGTATACCATAGAATATACACACATGTATGTATTTAGTATACTCACAGGTATACACCAACATACTTATATATACTCATATCATAGCATACACTGTAACGCCCCTATGTGGGGGTTAGCAGTATTGAATAAATAAAAATAAACTTAGATTCAATATTATTTAAATCCATTAAACAATGCCCATGGGTCTTTAAACAAAAATAAAAATAAAAATAAGCATTTAAAATACAAACCACAGTTTTTAGTGTAGCACCAAATATTAAAATACGGTCATCATCACCATAGTACAATTTCCAAATAACTTAACACAGCTATCATAAAAGAAATACGAATCTTACATAATCTAGACGAGTTACAATTAAACAAAGATCTTCCAACATGAAATCAATAGTGTTGTTGCCTATTGCTCGTCAGATAAGTTGCACTGAGTTCTACCTAAGAGATGTAAATATGATAGAGATGAACATCGACATGCCTAGTAGGGAAAATCATTACTCACATTAAGGTTTTATTCATTACCACATTAAAATTGCATGGTTAGTTAATTTACATCATATACCAGATTATGAGGCTTATTATGATCATATCTCGTGGATACCATAGTTAACCATTACCAAGTTTCACACTTATACATATATACAAATATTACAATTCATCATTATTCCTAGGTATCCACATTAAATAAAGTAACACTCCACTTATCGAAACCCAAATGGGCGAGCTTGGCCACCCTCCAAACA